>WWET01003388.1:141169-151549 GCA_011038615.1 Limnodynastes dumerilii
CTCTTTCCTTGTATTACATGACAAGATGAGGGTTAAGAGATAGTATTGCTGATATTTTTCCCTAAGTATAGATTTAAATAAATAGAAGAATTGTTACAATAAACCATTACCAAAGATGCTGAAAATCTAATTGCTCTAAATTGCCTGTTTTATTGTTTCCAAAGGTGTTGGCTCTACCTTAATATTTTCGATCCAACCCCAATTTAAATGGGGACTGATCAGTAGTGAGGATGCTTACTGAATTGTTGCCCTTACTATATATTATAATAATAAAACCCTCTCACTTGCGAATGCAATTTGCTCCACTGTCCCATAGGAACAAAAGTTATGACAGACTAAAGTTGGAAAACTGGATCATGTGGATTGCATTCCGATTGTGTCATTCGGATAGGATATAATTTGCCAGTAAGAAAATCTCTTTTTGTCAGTCTGCACTGAGAAGAGATGGCCCCTGTGAGTGCACTATTTTCGAAGAACGCCAAAAGATAAGTTTTATTACCCCTGACCCTAACCATCCTCTTCTTACAGACTAACCCTAACCTTAACCGTCCGCTCTCCACAGCCACATCTCTAACCCTTCCCTAATCCTATCCTTTCCTTTTTCACAACTTAACCATCCCCTTCTTATAGCCTAACCCTAAGCCTTCCCTAACCTTAACCATCGTTATTCTGCAGCCTAATCTTAACCCTCCCCTCTTTGGAGCCTAATGTTAACCCCTTCCTATCCCGCAGCCTAACACTAACCAGAACTGTTACATTTTTTGAAAATGGGCCATTTGAAAGGGTGCCCAATGATTGTCATTATTAAAATGTAATAGGGAATAGTGCAGTCGAAATTAGGCTTTTGGCTTCATTATTCTGGAAAGCCAGTCCTTCATGCTGGCAACTGCATCCTGTTAAGATAGGTGCACATGTGCAACATGCAAAAGCATATTTTCTGATACAAGCGCTTGGAAAGCGCACACCTTGTGACGGTCTGGATCAGGTCCTTAGAGGCAGGTGTCAATATGGTGAATGCAGAATCTTAAATATTAAACGAAATGGAGGATCAAATCTGTCACATATTTGTGATTGATATTCATGGATTAAGTTGTAATACTCCAGAAAATGTATGTAATGAATTTGTGGGGTGCAGAAAGAGGATGGGGTGCAGAAAGAGGGTTGGGGGGCTTCCTGTCTATTGCTGTCTTTAATACTCTTCATGCTGTTTTGATCTGTACACCCATTAATCTACACGTTATCTACCCACAATATGGATTTTAGATCCTTGCTGGATTGCAATCAGGAGGTAAGTGTCAGACACTGAAAATAAAGGTATTATATGAACATTTGGCTTTATCGTATTGTCTAATAAATGAGGAATAGTGAGTTAAATCTGTTCCTATTATCATGGCAATGTCAAGACCTTGTAAAGTAAAGAAAAAAGCATTTATTAGAGGAGTATAGAGGGAATTGAAGAGAAGATTAAGAGAAAATGTAGCAACATTTATAAAGGCAGTTGGATGGGATTGACAATGTATGTGTGATAGTTCATACGGGTCATACAAAAATACTTAGGCACTAGTAGAGGAAAATCAATACCTATTGATTAACAGCTGATCATAAGGTAGACTGTAAGTAGTCAATACATATCAGAAAGCTCTAGGAATATATAATGTGAACTTATTCAATGTATCCTACTGTGGAATATGTAAAATAAAAAGGAACAAATGTCCAAATTTAAACTCTCCTGAAGAATGGGACATACTAGGCCAGTTTCAGACTTCACCTTTTGCTAATTTTCCCTGTATTTCAGTTTTTTTCCTATTTGAAATTCTGTGCATATCTGTGATAATCAGTCGTAACGCATTCCCATCCAGACCTAAGCACAACAACACCTCCGATACAGAATCTGGGTTGAGTTTGAGTAGATGTAATGTAGACTGCGTAATGAGAATGATGCAGAGTTCTGTGAGCTTATGTTAGAACAGCTAAGGTAGCCTCTGTCTATTGGAATTCTTTCTATGCAAGTAGTTAAAATCCGATCACACAGGTATCTGGACAGTGAGGCTAGAGGTTGGTACACACTACAGAATTGCAAACGATCATATGTTTTTGGACAATTTCAATTGCCAATCAGCTATGCACACATTACACATGATTATAAGTTGACCCTTCATTATCCAATCACTTTAGACCATATTCACAGATAAGAAAGCTTTAAGAACGTGCGGATATACATTTATCCCCACCTAACTTAAAACTCCCTACACCTCCCCCTTATTTTACGTACCTAGGGTTCTCAAGAGTGTCCTAGGGCTTCCCTAATTTTCTGTGTGTAGTTTCCTTCTTAAGAAGGAAAATACACACAAACTTCTCCCCACACCAACCTCTCTGCCTCCTTTGCATTAAACAAACTAAGATTGATGCCTTTCACTCGCAGTGACCAACATACATACTAAATAAAGACACGGACCACTTTATTGCATTTTAAAAGGGGGCATAAGTTTATTTAAATGAAATATTTGTAACTAATGAATTCTTTTTATATTTTGACTATAAAATTTAGGGTTGAGAAAAGGTGGCCATAGCAGATGTGTGTCACCTCAGGATTCTTAAAGGACAAACTCATTGTCAAAACAGGTGCCTCCCTCCCTATGGTTTAGGATGTATATTAACATGTGGTTTTTCTTTTCAGACGGGGCATAGGGGGGCGGTAGAGGTATTGGGGCTGATTCAGAGATAAGATTTTCACACAACTTAGGAGCGTATATTTAGGATCTTAGAAAATTCGCATAATTGCGCATGCATAGTAATAGTGCAACGCTGTTTACGTAGAGGGTAGGAGCGTAAATTCGCTAAGAGCGTAAGTTTGAATCGCTCGCAAGCACTTAAGATCTTAAGTGCTGCGAAAGTTTAAGATATTAAGGATTTGCATGAAAATGGGCGGGAGGAGGCAGGGAGATGAGGGAAAGTGGGCGCGGGCAGACACTTAGGATCGCAAATAAACGCTACTACTTCCCTTAAGATCTCAAATGACAGTGCAGAGTTAGGGTTAGGCAATGGAGGTCTAACTTTAAGATCCACCGCTGTTTGCAACGGGAGTGACTGTTTATGCAGTGGGCTGTAACCTGGTAAGATCTTAACTAAGGTGCGTATATTTGCGATCTTTTCGCAATCGCATCTCTGAATCACCCCCATTGTGTCACCATTTGAGTTTGGCGCATAAAAGATTTGGGGAGAAGTATCTGCAAGCAGAGGCGCACCCTTCTAATTACGCCAGGTTGCCAGACACATGACGGGGGCCTTGGTCTGCCTCCTCCAGATGATGTGTGCACATTGAAAGGGTGGGGCCGGAGGAACAGGACTTTAAGGGGTGTCTCCTAGGTAAGTTGGCTCTCAATTTATAAACATATATATGGGACCCAACATTGGGACTCTCAATTTTAGAGTTAGGACCACCATATACAGAAAGGCCTTGACGGTGGCTGGTGGCTTATCCCATATTTGATCAAATATGTGTAACGAACATTTCTGTGTTTTATTTTACAGATAGAACAGTAGAGTTTGTTACTGGTTTATGGCAGTGTGCTGGGGCTATTTTTTCCTTTTGTTTCTGTGTCATACAAAATAGGCTGGGGGCCAAAATGCTTTAAAGGACTCTTCCCTTTTTGTTTACCCTTAGCTATTACCCCTTTCTTACCCTATCTATCCTTCAAGGTCCTTTTTAAAAGCTTCATGACCTTAGCAGGGTGAATTTGAGAAGCTGATGAATCAATACTGGAGCATATGCTCCCTTCACTAGATTCTTCTCCCCCAGGTTGTATGTTATCATTGGCCTCACCTGAATCCAAGACGTTCCCGTCAAGAAGATGCTTGCGTGCGTTGTCTGGAATCTTTGGAAGTTTCAGGAACTGGTTCGGAATCCATAACCAAACCTGTACTTCTCTCTTTCATCTCCCCGTAGACACTACAACAGGCACAGCATTAACAGGTGATCTAGTCAATAATAAATCCTCTCTGGCCCTAGCTTCACTAGCAGACGTCGCCTGTCCACGCCTTTGATCTACATTACCTCCAAACAAAGGAACCATTACCTGTCCTTGCGTCACACCAACCAAACCTGAACCTACAGCCTGCCCCATAGGCCCAGACTTTACTGGTACCATAGTGTATTGATATTGGGACTGTGGCAGGGCCGGAGGGGATAAACTCTGACTAAAATACAGCCAGGGGGTTGATTGGAACACAGGAGGGGGAAAAGGCCATTGTGAAGACGGAAAGGAACTTGAAGGTGGGGTGACCTGGGGCTGCATAAAACCAAATCCAGCCGGCATGAGATAAGCGGGAGGGACCATCTGAACAGAAGGCACTGATGGAGTTCTATTAGGAACCGGGGCCTGCATATCAGCAGCTGGCGTACCCGGGATTACATCAATACTCTGGAGCGACATATTATCACTCTCTTCTACAACACTTCCTGGAACTAAATGCCCTATCAAAGCTCTATTGTCAACCTGATCCTGCACAGGCTCAACACAGATGAAACCTAAGTCCTTCGGGCCCCCTGACTCCCGCTGGACCCCCAACCCTGTCCGCCCTACTCCCCCGAGACTGACTCTTCCCATAAACACTCCTTCCCCTAACAGAAGAGCCTCTCCCACCTGAAAACACCCATCTCTCCATTTGAACAAAATCCCCCACATAACAATCATCTAAAGTAAAATTGAATACATCCTCCTCCCCAAAGGAAACCACAGACCTTTCATCCACTTTTGCAGGGGGCCTGAACACGCTGCTGACTCTCTGCTCCTGCTCCCAGAAGGAACCGGTGACCCATCTGGTGACACCGCTTCCTTCTGCCGCCTTCCAGTACTGCCGACCCCCGCTGACTTCCCCGTCCACTCTGGACCATGATGGCGGCCATTTTGGGGCTAATGACTGACGTCAGCGTTGCCGGAAGCATGACCGCGATCGCGCAAGTGCCGGATCCGACCAGCAGAGGGAGCAAACGATGCAGCACGCTGTCTTCCCTCGCGGCGCGCACCTGCTGCACGTGCCACCCCTGAGCCCGTCGAATCCCCGACGGCCTCCTCCTGGAAACGACTGGGAACAGAGCGGCGCCTGACCGGACAGGACATGGTAAGTACAAAAATTCCTTACCCACTAACGGACAAAGGAAGAAAGGGAAGTTGGAAGAAATGCCAGGAGAGATAAGGGCAGAAAAGAAAGAAAGAACTGACAGAGAAAATAAAGGCAGACTAGACAAAGAAATGATAAATGACACAGAATATACAGATACACCAAAGAACATATAAAAACAAAGCAATAAATGCAAAAACACATAGTCAGTCAGGCAACAAGATCAAAGATACAAGATCAAAGATACTTATCCATCCAAAACAAACTTCAAAGAGACAAACTCCACCCATAACAACATCTTTTAACACCTCTGTCACCTGACCTAACCACCCTCCCATAACCTAACCTACCAATCAACAACAATAACAATATACTTCTAGAACTTTCACCCCCATCCCTATTGTTTTCTATGAGTGGAAGGCCCAATCTGTTGTTTATTGCATGGTTGCCTACTTTTGCAAATGAATATCAGGGAGTTTGTAAGAGCACTATCAAGGTGCTGCACCAAAGGGGTGTGTCCTATAGCGCCAAAGAGGTGTGTCCTATGAATAGCTCCACCCATAGGTGTATCTAGCACCGCCAGGAAAACTATTTTACAATAAAAATGTTAGTATTTATTGATTATTAAATTGTCAGTGAATACTTTCAGTACTATCTTTATAGAAAAGCTAAAAGTGACGCTGCAGCTGATTAATAAGATTCTTTCATTACATCTTCGCCTCCATGAAATTGGTCATCTCCATAGACCTCAATGGATGAAATTAGAATCAGGGAGATTACCAAACACTTCAGGGAGTCAGGGAGATCATCTAATCTTCAGGGAGTCTCCCTGATATTCAGGGAGAGTTGGCAACTATGGTTTATTGTCACTCACATCTACATGATCCTCGTTCTTATTTCTTCCCCAACCACTCTTCTTAAGAACTCCCAGAGGCTGCCATGACACACCTCTTTCTTCTTAAGAAAGTGCAGGCGGTCTTTAAAGACCACACAGTCAATCTACGTACCTAAGTTGGATGTAAATTGCATAATTAACCTACTACGCATGTGTAGTAAGTTAATTCTTAATTCTACGCACCTAGGAAGCTGGAGCTTTTTAATATGGTCCTTATTCCGTTGCATTAAACGGTCTTAAAGTTGCCATCAAACTATTTCGTGTACTTTGCAACCAGCAGATATGATTGTTGCAGCGTACACATTCGTATGATATTGTTATAAACAATCATTTATCAGGGATTTGGAATGATAATGATTAGATATAACTAGTGTGTACCCACCTTTAGTTTAAACAGAATTATTTACGTATTTGAGTCATGGATTCGACTGCATGAAAATCAGTGGAAAGTTTGGATCTTTACATGAAATGCCAGAGCAGGTTGGAAGATAATTTTCTTTAATATGAGTATATTGATTTCTCTGCAGTTTAGTTCAATATACTAAATCTTCTGTAAAATATCTGAAAGGCATTAAGTTTGCGTTATTTTGATTGTTATAAACACATAGTTCTTGTGGCATTTTAACCTCAGACTAATGCTGGATTGTCAATTCTGATATTGCAGAACAGTCCTTAAACTGTATAGGCATCATGCTCAAGCCTTCTGTAACCAGTCTGATTTCCTGTGTTTGTCAATAACACAGCTAACAACCTAATTAACAAATCTATTTCAGACAGTAGCTCATGCGGAAGGCCAGGCGTCTCACAGATAATAAATCTGTCCTTCTCCTAGCAGCGCACTCACTTAGGTATCCTACCCTATCTCTTTCTGTCTGTATCCCAGCCTCTCAGTCATGTGTATCCCTTCAACCATGTCAGTCTGTAGGCTACCCCATTCCTTTAGTGGCAAATGCAGAACTGTTAAAGGGCTTTTTTAAATGCTTGTAATACATGTGCAGTATATTAGGGTTATAGAAATGGTATACTATAAAATGTACATATGAGGTATTAGGCGTCTGGGAATGATACAATATAATATATGTGGCGTATATTATATCATGTACATATGGGGTATAGTAGGTGCCTGGGAATGGCACACTATAATATCTAATAAGGAAGGAATGAAGGAACAGCAGGTTTGGATCCCTTCACAATTATGACAGGTGACTTACATACCCAGAACAGCCAAGCACAATGCAGCTACATGACCAGGTACATCAAGGTTGCCGACTCTCCTGGAATATCTGGGAGACTCACGAAATTTGGGCAGGTCTACCGGTATCCCGGGAGAGCCAGTAAAGCTCCCCCAAGCCCCACCAGCCATCAATGATTACTGTAATCCCTAGCATTACTAGGGATGTGCGGGGCTTGATGATGTCATCAAGCCCCGTCCATCCCCTGAAACACTGGAGATTACAAAAGTGATTGACAGGGGGTGGGGCTTAATGACTCAATTTGCACAAATCATGTCACTAAGCCCCGCCCACTTGTCAGAAATCCATGGCTTCCCTCCGGATTGTCCCGGAGGTAAGCTCTAAAAAGTCGGCAACCCTGATTGCTTTTACAAAGCAATCCAGATGGATTAATTAACTGTAATATATATTGGAAATTAGGGTTATGGTTTGTGTGAGCAATTCAATCCTGATACAAATTTACTAAAAGTCAGCTATGAATTTAGGAGTAAAAAAAACATATACATTTTTTTTTTTATTTTATTTTATATATTATTTGACAACAATAGAATGCATATGAATATGAAATGCTAATGGTATGGTCTTAAATAGGTGGTAGAGTGCCAGCCTCTGGACTTAAACATGACCTGAGGTTTCTGCAAGCGTTTGGCCCTAAAGTTTTCATACTTACGTTTGTTTTCGGGTCTGTTCTGGACACTGACTATGTGTTCTAGACACTGACTATGTGTTTTCACCCTTTCCCGCCCATAAAATGCCTTAAAGAATGCAAATGGTAGTGCAGCAGCTTGATTTCAGGTCTAGTCCACATGTCATGTTTCCAACAGTTCTGAGAATATGCAGTGGAAATGAACGCTAAGATACGCTATACCATTATGCGTACATTCAGCTATAGATCAGCCACACATTGTAATCTATTGTTTCTCAACCAACAAAAATTACAGTTCAACCTCCACTGCACACACACATTCTGTCCTGTTCACGCTGCTCACCCATTGCAAGTCTGGTCAATTGAATTTTATTCTGTTCACATTAATGTCAAACCCCATTAAAATGCAGCACCTTCTTTACACCAGAATGTGTAAAAATAACCAAGAAATTGTTATTTCACTCCATTTACAGCTAATAATTTTCAGAAGAAGCAGAGTGACATTTTCCTTTTGATGTCTGTTTTAAGCCCAATATAACTTCAGCAGAGATGTTAAGTAATTGACACGGTCTATGCTTGTAAGTAATTTTTAAAAGTCATTTTTGAAGCGTTTGTGACACACGCAGAGTTGTCTGGATGTCGCTAAATCAGAGCCTGCTGAGAGTGCTGTGTGTCTAATTGTTAAACTAATGTTTAAATGCAAACAGTAAATTTAATGCTATAGCAAATTTAGGATGTTTTCTTATATATTTAAAGGTAAATTGCACCAGATATACTGGGTTTACTCTAATGGAGAAACACTAGGTTTACAGACAAGTACCTGTAAACATCAGTACTTTTAAATGCCAGAGCCCTGTGATTTCATTATCTATGCCAGTCCAACAAAGTAAAATGGCTATATGAGTCAATCATTAAGTATGGGCTTGTGTACAGTAGAAACAGTGGTATCACTAGGGGCGTGTGGGGATGCACCAGGTGACAGCTTTAAAAGGGATAATGGAGCTTGCACTTCCCAATTGGGGAATTGCAAATAAAAAAATGCATGAATACCGTTTAAGCAATGCAGTCACATGGTGTATCACATGGCAGCATTACTTAAAATTATTAAAAGCCGTCGGCCAGGACTGTAGCTACGGCACAAACACAGGGTCAGCCAGGCACAATGTTATTGTCGGAGCACACAGATCCTCCTCTGCAGCTCTCTCCTATCAGAGTCACAAAGTCACATAAGTGTAATTCAGTGAGCAGGGAGCCATGGAGGAGAGAAGAGGCAGTTAAAGAATAGAGATTTAAGGACAACAATAAAATTAAATTGGGAAAGGCTGAAGGCATACAAGGGGGAAGAAGAGAAGAGAAAACTGGAAACATAGCAAGCAGGGAAAAAGGGATGTCTGGAGACTTGCAATTTAGACTGCGCATATGATATTGTAATTTAAATGTATAATTTAATTTTGCTATTTTGTCACTGTAATGGGTAGTTTCCTGGTGGCCTGCAATCTGAACAGACCCAACAGCCTCCTATCCTAAGGAAAAAAGAAAAATGCGCTGTTCCTCTCCCGGTTCCAGTTGCGATGATTGACTAATCTGCAAGGAAAAACAACATTTTGTTGGAGAGATGGGAAAAGGAAGAACAGCTGTTATGAAGGTGCCCTTGTTAAAACCAATAAGAAAAACAGCCTTAGCAAAGGAAAAACGAATAAAAAGGGGAGTAAATAGACTTAAATGTATGCTTGCAAATGCAAGAAGCCTGTCGGGTAAAATGGGGGAGTTCGAACTAGAAGAAATGAAAGAACAATATGATATTATTGGTATTACTGAGACATGGTGGGATGATACACAGGACTGGACAGTCAACTTGGAGGGCTATACTCTGTTCAGGAGGGATAGGGTAAATAAAAAGGGAGGAGGGGTATGTCTTTATGTTAAGCCAATGTTAAAACCAAGTATACAGGAAGTTATCTATGAGGGTATTGGTGATAATATAGAGGCATTGTGGGTGGAAATATCCAGTGGAAGTTCAAATAAATTTCTGATAGGGATATGCTATAAACCACCAAATATTAGTTTAATTGAGGAAGCCCAACTTAAACACCAAATAGCAAAGACAGCACAGCAAGGTCAGGTTTTAATTATGGGGGATTTTAATTATCCAGAGTATTGGTGATAGAGGCGTTGTGGGTGGAAATATCCAGTGGAAGTTCAAATAAATTTCTGATAGGGATATGCTATAAACCACCAAATATTAGTTTAATTGAGGAAGCCCAACTTAAACAGCACAGCACAAAGACAGCACAGCAAGGTCAGGTTTTAATTATGGGGGATTTTAATTATCCAGACATTGATTGGAGTACTGAGACTTGTGGTACAGTTAGGGGAAACAGGTTTCTGAGCATGCTAAAAGACCATTACATGTCCCAAATAGTAGAGGAACCAACTAGGAAGCAGTCTATACTGGACCTAGTAATAACAAATAATGTAGAGGTTAT
>WWET01003389.1:0-41711 GCA_011038615.1 Limnodynastes dumerilii
GCGCTTGCGAACGAACGCGTATGCGCGTACGTACGCTCGCGTGCGAATTTCCGCGCTCTTTTTCAAGTCCTTTGTTCTGTCACTATGCAATGAATGGTGTGTTTATGAATCATTTAATTTTCTGTTTCGACACTAGCCCCTTAGTAGCCCCATCATGTGTATCCAGCTCCATAATATTCCCATCATGTGTATTCAGCCCCTTAGTATCTCCATCATGTGTATCCAGCTCTTTTGTACCCCCATCATGTATATCCAGGCCTTTAGTATCCCCATCATGTAAATTCAGCTCCTTACTATCCCCATCATGTATATCTAGCCCTTTAGTACCCCCATCACGTGTATCCAGCTCCTTAGTACCCATCATCATGTGTATCCAGCCCTTTAGTACTCCCATCATGTATATCCAGCTCCTTAGTACCCACCATCATATATATCCAGCCCCTTAGTACACCCCATCATGTGTATCCAGCCCCTTAGTACCCCCCTCTTCATAATAATACAATGTGTCTCCCAAACTGCGAGTAACAATATTGTGAACGAACCCCACAGCAGGTGGGCCTGTGTGCTTCAAATGCCAGTGCTAATTTTTAGTCCCAGTCTGGCCCTGGTAGCTCTCAAAGTCACGTCAGGATCATTCAGTGAGCGTACCGCGGAGGAGAGAATAGCAAGCAGTGATCCAGGGACTGATTAGCAGAGCCAAGGTAAGTAAACTGTAAAAGCTGTTGTTATGAGTACCTAGGTTCCATACAAGGGCACAGAGTCTAACTGGAGCTTGGTATTCATTAGAGCCTCTGATGGTGAAGTTAGTCTTTGCTGCAGAACACCCAGCAGGTTGCGGCCCCTAGTGACGGTCCCTGGTAGTACCTGGAATGCTGCTACTGGGAACAAGATCCCATTCTCACGGTTCACAGGCAAAACGGTCAGAAACCATAGGTAAGTAATAATACAACCAAGTACAGAATACTATACTGGAACCCACAGGAGTTACACAGACAATCCCACTTACACTGCAAGCCCAGGATGACACAGAGTTGAGATAAGGATGGATGGTAGGACTCAGAAGCACAGCCACTCACTCTGGCAGATGGCACATACAGAATGGCGCTTGAGACAGACCAAGTTTAATAGCTTGCCTCAGAGGCACAGTCACACACTCTGGCAGATGACACACACAGAATGGTGCTGGAGACAGATTGAGTCCACAGAGGAGACTCAGAAACACATTCACTCACTTTGGTAGATGGTTCTGGAGACAGACAGGGTCAGATAGAAAGACTCAGATACACACAGATAGCACATGATCCAAATAGCAGGCAAGACACAGGAGAACCAGACACTATCACCAGTGGCGTGGAAAACAAGCTGTCAGCTATTTAAAGTTCCTGTCTCCAATCAGAGGCTGCAGCCAGACACACCTTCGTTAGGCAAGGTTGATACAGGGCTGGTGAAAATGAGCACAGCAGTCAGGAAAACATGCAAACATTTAAATGCTGCCAGAATCGACATGAAAAAATCCACATACAAGGAAGGGGTGAAGTAATGGCTGGGACATACATCAGGGGTTGTAATGATGGCTGGCAATATATAAGGGTCTGTAATGATGCCTGGGGCATACAATGGGGCTGCAATAATGGCTGGAAACATATAAGGGGGAGTGCAATGATGGCTGGGACACACAAGGGGCTGCAACGATGGCTAAGACACACAGGGGGCTGCAATAATGGCTGGGACATATAGGGGGGCTGCAATGATGACTTGGACATACAGGGGGCTGCAATGATGGCTAAGACGTATAGGGGGGCTGCAATGATGGCTAAGACATACAGGGGGCTGCAATAATGACTGGGACATACAGGTTAGTTGCAATGATGGCTCTAACTACTTTAAACTATGTAAATGTAAATACATTTAGACTGTGCATATAATATTGTAATTTAAAAGTGTAATTATATTTTGCTCCTTTATGACATTACTTTTGCCATTACATTGAATAACTGTAATTATTATTTACCAGTAACAGTACAAAAAAACAGGAGTATGGTGTTGTATGTTAGGAGGTCCATGGGGGTGACACCATGAGTTACCGCACTGTATGACATCAACCCTAGTGATGCCACTGGTTATGCAATCTTTTCAAGTGTGAAGGGCTTTGTATTACAATTTACTGTAAATGCATAGAAAATTGCAGACTGATCCATACTTCTGCATCGTGTCATTATAAGTGTGAATAAAAATCTTAAGGTAGGGTCCTGGGTAGATACTCCTTTCAAATCAAAATTTATCAGTTTGCAGTATATCAATATACAGACTTCTATAAATGATCCTAATGTCACATAAGCTAAAATAGCATAAATCACCAGCATACAAAGAGTTTCATGCAATAGTCCTTATCAGAGATGTTCTTTAACATTATTCTGTCCGTATCTCAAGCTCTATGTATTATATAAATTAGCAATATTGAATATCCACTTATCCACCATTCCCATAGTAACGTTATGGGTCAAGTTGTCCTCCAAGGACCTGATTCACTCCTAAGAAGCTGCTACTTCCTAGATGCATATTTTTACTAAAATGGCGCATACTGACTACGCAAGTATACAATGATGCTCCTCTCACTGTGGGGAAAAGATTGACAGGTAGATTTTTTTTATCAACATAAAACTTTAGATACCAGTACCTGTATATTTCTGCAAATTAAATTAGTATATTTTTTTATACAGTCATATTGGGGCAGATCCTGAACTACGCATTTCCGCGAATTTACGTGTGGCATGCGCACCGCAGAAAATCCGCACATTCACGTAGCGTATTTTCAGACGTATGGATAATTCACGTATTGCTAACGTAAATACTTACGTGTGGGCGTGCCAAATTTACGTTAGTGACCAATACGTGCCTTTTACGTGAAGTAGGCGGGGGGTGGTATTTAAAGTGTACAGTATGGGCGTGCTAAGCTGCGTACGTTCGCTGCGTACGTTCGCTTAGTCAGTATGCCCGTTAGCGGACGTATTCTGTTACGTTAGGAAAAGTTAAGGTAGGGTTTGGGTCGCGTAATTTGAGAAAATACGTCCGTGCAAGGGGTGTGCCGCGGGGAGTGTATTGACCTTACGTGTACGAAAATACGCACCGCTAAAATACGTACGCACACACGTAGTTCAGGATCTACCCCATTGTTTGTACTGTCATATACATAGACTACATTAATGAACTCTTTCTTACACATCTCATGAACTTTGGTTTTTATTTCAGTGCAGAGTAATGTCTTCTACGATTTATCTCTTTCCCCAATGGCAGCATAACTGTGCATGTGGAAAAAAGAACACAGATAGAGGAAGCAGATAGCCATCTACTGTGAATTGGCTTTGTTTTCTAGAATGATAAATTGTTCCAGAATGGGATTTAGTCAACATGATCTCTGGTCAGAGCTGTTCCTTTTGATTCCATAGATTCAATAGGAGAAGCAAATTATAATGAACTTACAATAGCACTATGTCACCGGGAAAAAACACTACCCTAACTTTATTGTTCAAAATAATAATTTATCATCCGTGGGGCAAAAGAGAAATGACTGTTTTTTCACTTAGTGAAATCATGGGAAAATCATAGGCATGTTAAAATTTGTATTATTTTTTTGTACATTCTGCTTAATATAAAATATTTTATCATTTGTTTTTTATTCATAGAAAAGTCTAAATGATTTAAATTATCAAACTCCCATCAGCGACTAGTTCCACTATACAAAATACAAGCACCAAATGTAACTGAAGATTAGATTTTATTAAACTGTTTTATAAATACTGTATTTAGGCCCCTGTTGTCCATATGCAATAGTGGTATGCTGGTGATAAAATCCAATCTGCAGACATTATCCAGTTCATGTTCTAATTCATATGCAGCCAGGGTCAAAAAGAGATTGCATTATCTAACAAAATAAGACATAAACTGCAACATATGAAATTAACATTCACTTTTTTTGTTTTCATTTTATACATAGTATCACTTAAACACCAGTAAAAATGTTTATGGTGAATGTAAGCTGCACTCACGCATGTACGAACACACACACTGTAGTCTTGTGGTATTGTTTGCCTTCAAATTCTTTAAAATGTGTTGGGCTTATATTAGAGGTTAGCATTCATCATTATAAATATGCAGTGGCTCTACAAATGACTTAGAAGTACATATATCCCACACACAGACTCTCACATTGGCTAGGCAGGTGTAAAGCAGCAATATCATCATATCCAAACTGGGAGCCTTCCAGTGCCACAGCTGTGATCATTCATATTACTAATTGCAAACCTCAAACAGAATCTCGTTTCTACTCCATTCCTATATTTGCCTGCATAATAAAATGGCAATGATAGAGGAGGTGCAAGCTTACCTCTGGAATCACTAATGGGATCATTAAGAAGCAAGAGGAAGACATGAAAACAACGCATGGTTTATTCGGCAAATGGAGGCCTATAACGAGATCATATCCCAAGAGGGCTTTGCCCATTTTAATAATACATTAAGGATTCTAAGTAAATAGTCTGTTTTTAGAAGCCAAATAGAGCTTGGGTACTTAGTTACCAAGTAGTGAGGCAACTCCCAGTGCTATGATTTTAACAAATTTATAAAAGCACTTAAAGTAAAAGCTGTTAGCAAAATTAAAAAGATAAACCGTGTCTTGCAAATGAGAGCACAAATGGAAACCTCTGGATGACTTAATGAGAGGCTAGAGTTTTCTACTTCATGCCCCTCTTGAATTGATTGGAATAGCATAACCACATAGGGTGTAAAGGCTTTCTGTGTTTGCTAGTTCCTCACACTAGCTTATATATATACTTAGTTCTTCTGTCCGATGGGGCAGCTCTTCACCTTCGCCCGCTTAAATTATGAAAGATGGGTGGGGGGAAGATTTTAATTATACAGGGGCTGGGTTTAGGAGGGGCTGGGAATATTCATGGATCAGCGGTTGTATGGACCACTGATCCATACGCTTAACTTAAGGCAGGCTTATGACAGCGAAACTGCGAGAGAGGAGTGATAAGGGGAGTTCACTACCATTTCGCGTGCGTAATGCCAGATTGTGCAGGGGCCTGCATCCAGTCCAATGTGTCTTAGCAGTTGTTGACCCTGCAATTTTATGTGGCCTTCCGCTTTGTTGCTGTTGTTCCTAAACATTTCCACTTTCTAATGATATCACTTACACTTGACGAACCGTCTAATTGGAAAGGTAGAATCCTATCACAGTACCACACTATACGTCACTGAGCTCCAATGCAAATTTCAGCTTCACCAATTTAGAGGAGTTCAAACCAATCCAATTCTAATGTCAATTCTCAATGGTTAAATCTGCCTCTGCCCTAATTTTTTAACAACCACCTTTAATCACTGATTCATCCATCTTTTTTAGATTATGAGCTCTTATCAGTAAGCTCTTATTCTTTAGTAATAGCTTCATACAATATATGTAATGAAAGATATATAGAATAAATATTGTTATATTTATATAAAATAATAAATACTTAAACATCCCATTTACTTTTGTTTTAGACTAATGTACTTTCAATTACAAAGAAACATAGAAACATCGAAATTGACAGCAGATAAGAGCCACATGGCCCATCCACATGGTCTGCCAAGTTGTTTATTTAAAACCATAGTGCTCCTAGACCCTCATTTACCCTTAATTGAGTTTGAGATTTAGGATATTCTTATATTTATCCCAAGCATTAAACTGTTCTACTTAGTTAGCCTCAACCACCTCAGATGGGAGGTTATTCCACTTATCTATTACAAACTTTACTCACAAAGATACTTAGCAAAAGCTCCTTTATAGTAGTAGTAAGTTATTTACACTGTTATTATTGTTGTTATTATTAATTTATTGGTTGTTTAAATTAGTTGTTGACTGTTATTTATTAATAATGCAATTTTTGTGATCTTTTATGCTATCAGATTATACAGTTTTCCATATACCCCATGTAGCAATCAACATACATATTTTTATAGTTTCTTAAAAATATTAAAATTAAAACTAAAGAGATGCTATACATTTATAATGTTATTCAATGTTAATACTTTCTAGAAATAGGTTAATGAACCACAATTATACATTTTGTTTCACATCTTCCATGGTAAAAACAATTCACAGATCCCCAGTGGTGGTTTTTCATTACGTATCTGAGATACATTCCAACAGTTTTTTAACAGTTTTTAACGCCTTTAATACTGTTAATATTTAAGACCTTTAAGTAACAATCTATTTCTGGTGACTACATATGTTTAATGTATAGCAATTTATATTTCTTTTTATAGTTACTACTATTTGTTTTTTAGGAATTTATAATAAGTAATAACAAGCCTTTGAATAGCCTATATTTAATTATCATTCATAATGCATAGAGCAATGTTAACATGATATATTCTGAGAATAATTTAATCTGAAGAACCTTTTTTAGTTGACATTTCTTTCAGTGTCCTGTTCCAGTGGAAGCTGTTTCAATAAACCTAATATATGCCCATTAAATATATGTTTTGCATCCATCCATGGCACATTAGAATCATTTCAAGGTGACCTTCTGAAAGGATGCAGTTGCTCACCATGGATGTGCTGTTTGTGGACTTTGTATAGACCATCACTGTGCATCCCTGTCATTGCCTCATGTCATTGTTTCTCAACCCAAAGAATACCATGAATGTTAGAACCAAATAACCATGATTTAGATAATAGTAATGGCTTGATATTCTAACAGTGATAGACACTTGAGAGAAAATTAAAATTATGTACATTAATTATAAAAGACTAATTAAAATCAGTAGTTAAATATGCAAAAGAGATGAATGATAATGAGGCACAGCAATACCGCAGAGTGTAGCACTTTATAAATTACTCAGATGGGCCATAGAGATTGATCTAGTGAGAGACAAATCTGGAGCCTTTTGGGGGAAAGATTAAAATGTAAAAATCTTTATTTTCAAATATCATGAATGATATAGTATTTACGGCAACTTCATTAAACTTAAATAGACTTTAATATTAAAATAAAAAGAAAAGGTCCATATTATGAAGAGACAGTATTTTTTTTTTTTTTTACAAAGCAGAAGAATTATAATGGTGAGCTATTGCTGAGGATAATAAGATTTTGCCATTTTTGCAAAACAGAAAGGTACTGTAAACAAAGGAAGCCAAAGATATGTGATATGCAAAAAGGATAATTATCAATATATGTATTTCTGTCAGTTGAAGTGAGTATGCATTCCCAAACAAATATCATATATTTAGTTCACACACTTTAAAGTAGAGCTTTGTGTATGGCAATTCTAAGTAAAAGAGCTAGCAGAAACAGCACACCTGGCATTGTCACATATAGCAAAGGTGGAAGGTTCTGTTGCTGAAGTCTAATTATCTCTCTGTGCTTTTATCACCATTAGCATGCAGAGAGTGTCCCATAAACATCCTTACATAAATGTGAACAAAACAAACATCTTGGCCGATGTTTCTTTTGTTTATATATCTTTGAAAAGAGACTATGAAAGCTTTTTATAATCTTAAAAAAAAAAGCAATCTGTTAACACTTTTATTGCTGCTGGGGAGCTAGACACTGTTTAGCACACTATACAGTATTTCTTCCTAATACTATTTAATTAAACAAAGAACAGGTATCTTAGGTTACTCATTATTTTAAGCATTTTTAATCAATATGAGCATATACTGTGTATCGTTTAATTTAATTTGAAGGTGAATAAGAGCTGCAATGTTGTCCATTACACATAAATATAGATATGGACTTCAAAGCATAAATGAAACTCAGTTTCAAGAAGGAGTCAAACATATTTTTCTTTTTTTTTTACTTAGATTTATTGAGCAGCATAGCAAATGAATCAGACATAAACATATTTTTCTATTTATTCATTGGGACTTTTATTGGAGGGCCTATACCCAGCAATGTTTGGGACTTATTATGCATGATATGCAAATAGGTCCCGCAAAAAGCACCCAAATTAATTAGAATTTTTTTCACCCACCTGCCGTGGTAAACAGGGTTATTGTTACGGATACCTAAGGCTCGGTACAAAGATCACAGAGATAGTATAACAGATAAAGGTTTATTACAAAAAACAAGGAAACAGAGCAGTACAGAAAACAGAATCCCTGGGTACAAAAACAAGGTAACAGACTGGTATAGGCAAAATACTGGTAAAGGTAAGAAATATATGCAGACAGACACTGGTAATACAACAGACTTGATACAGGTGAGATACTGGTAAAGTAACAGGTAAATGCAGATGGGGTACTTATAAGGCAACAGCTATGAGGACAAGATATTGGCAACGTAAAAGACTTGATACAGGTGAGATACTGGTAAAGGAACAGATAAATGCAGCTGGGGTACTGGTAAGGAAATAGATATAATGCAGACAAGATATTGGTAACGGAACCGACTTGATACAGGTGAGATACAGAAACAAGAGGCAGAGATGACAACATAAAACAGGAACCTGAGTAGGCAGGAATGGAGGCAGAATCAGGAACACAGCTGAGAATAGCAACTAAACACACAGGAAACAGAAGCAATGACCCACACCTGTGCTCTGGAAACAAGGGGCAGATATCCCTAGTCCACAGGTGTAGGATAATGAACACATAATGAGGAGTTCCAGACAGAGTGCACAACAGCAGCCACTAGTGGCAGGGGAAAGAAATGTCCATAACAAAACAAGAATTCCAGGACTGCCCCTATAGGCAGAACAAGATGTAGCAGTCCAGGATGTAACAGTTATTGCTACATGGTTGATGTTGTATTTTAGGTATTCGTGACAACTGAATGCAGCAAACATTGCGCATGCAAAATTAAATAAACACTCCCCCTCCAACAATAAACATAAATAAAATGCAAAAAAACCCTATTCTATTGGTATACTACAGGCCACAGCAAGCCCAAGTTGCCATTACATGCTTGGGCATGTTGGTGATTGTAGTACTCCATGGCAGCATGCCCATGGCTTCCAGAGCATTCTGGCATGTGGAGAACCACAAGCATCTGCATACCCTGACATGCACTAAATATAAGGACGAGCTCCACACATAAAAAATTAAGTCATTAAATAAATATTTTAAAAAATCATACCATCAGGAAGATCTTCATCTGTAGGGTCCAATCTTGTAAGTTTTTAATCCATAAGAAAGTAATATAGTAACATAGTTGTAGAGACTGAAAAAAGACACCAGTCCATCAAATTCAATATATTTGGATCTCCTACGATCCCTATCTTAAAACTGAATTTGATCCTGATGAAGCAACCGAAAGTCTGTTTCAATCTGGAACAATCCCTACTTACCCAAGTGGCAGTCCTATTTCTCCCTGAGTCTACTGCTATCCTTTATTTAATTAATGGTCCTGGTAACCCTGAATACCTTTTTTACCCTACAAATTTTGTCTATTTTTTAAACATATCAGTTGAATCTACCATTACAACCTTTCCTGGCAATGAATTACATATTTTGACTGCCTGTACTGTAAAGAAACCCTTCCTTTCCTGGTTCTAAAAATTCCTCTCCTCTAAGTTTATTAGGTGATCGCATGTCTTGTACAGTCCTTGGGGTAAAAAGTTCCCATGAAAGTTCTCAGTATTGAACCTTAATGTATTTGTATATAGTAATCATATCTTCTCTTAGGTGCTTTTTTTTGTAAAACATGCATTTTAAGTAAACATGCCTAAATTAGCTAAACTTTCCTCATAGCTCAATGACTACATACCCTTCATCAATTTTGTTGCCCTTCTCTGAACCCTTTCTAATTCCAAAATACATTTTTTATGGAGTGGTGCCCAGAGCTGAACTGAACTCAAGATGAGGCCTTACCAATGATTTATATAGTAAATTTACCCTATGTTCCCTAGCATCTATGCCCTTTTTTTTGCATGCTAATGCGTTATTGGCCCTTGCAGCTGTTGCTTAACGTTGAGAACTATTGCTAAGTCTAATGTCCATGAGCATTCCCAAATCCTTTTCTATTAAATATTTCTCCCTTTAATTTATAGATTGCATGCTTGTTTTTGATCCCTATATGCATAATCTTACATTTATCTATATTTAACCTCATCTTCCATTTGTCCGCCCAATCCTCCAGTTTATTTAAGTTCCTCTGTAGAGAAACTACAGCTTGCTCTGATTTTATTACCTTAACCTAAAAACATAGAAAATGGCGGCAGGACTTCCGGTTGGGCAGCACACTGAAATGGCCGCATTTTACTCCAGTTGGCTACTATTTTTTAGCCTGGCCACCAGAGAATACATATTGGGACTTACCTACTTATTCTCTTTGAAGTCCCATTGCTGAAGGTGACCTACATTTTGAGTGGACTTCTACCGTTGTGTACGCCATTCTAGCCTCGGAGTCTGCCTTGGTAAACTGAGGCCCACGCACCGCGGGAGCTAACACTTGGAGAAGTGTCTAAGTTCTGAGAGGGTACTTGTCTTGAGCCAGCAGTAATCAAAGGTGATTTTAGAGATGG
The DNA here is from genome assembly GCA_011038615.1 of Limnodynastes dumerilii. Classification (NCBI taxonomy): domain Eukaryota; kingdom Metazoa; phylum Chordata; class Amphibia; order Anura; family Limnodynastidae; genus Limnodynastes; species Limnodynastes dumerilii. The sequence continues at coordinate 10,507 of WWET01003389.1, forward strand.
GAGCCCTCATACTGCAGGTAAAGTCCTGCTTGGAAGATATTCCTTTTAGAATGTCCATATTTTGAATATCCCTTCAGTTTAGAATTTTTTTGCAGAATGGGTGAGTATGGCGATCGCCATACTCACACATTCCGTTTTGGAAACGCAGCCACCGCCGCTTCTGCAGGACCCGGACCCAGACCCAATTAGGATCAGGCTGTAGTGGGTGGAGGGTTAGGGTCAGGCTGCAGGAGATGGTGGGTTAGGGTCAGGCTGTGGGGAAGGGAGAGTTAGAGTCAGCTGCGGCAAAGGGAGGGTTAGGGTAATGGAAGGAGAGGGTTAGGATTAGAATTAAGGGAAGGGTTGGGGTAGTTTACAGCCTTACCTTTTGGAGAACTGTGTTTGGTGCTCTGGGGATCGATTGCTATGCCTCATCGAGGTATATGCAATCAAAATACCAGCAAGTTAGAAACAGGCTGGAAGAAAACAGCCCTATCGAAATAGGGCCATTCTTTCCAGGGACCCACACTCTAGGAACACCCACGATTAAATTGCATCCGTGCAAATTTTAAGTGCACACATTTTCTGTGCACAAGTTTGGTACGGATATTGCGTGCTTATGCTGTGTTTTTAATTTGCACATGGTGCTCAGATGTCTGTTATTGCTGTTTAATCAAGTAACTAAATTATTTTGAACACTACATGTAATAGTTGTAGAAAGTTTTAAACTGTACATGTTAATTTGCAATTATTATTATTATTATTATTATTATTATTATTATTATTATTATTATTATTATCATTTAAATGTTTTCAAATTTCATAACATACATTATGATGTGACCAATTAATTAATGTATATTTTATTTTTGTTTTTAATATACTGACTAAAGTGTGTATAATACTGTGATAAATGAAATTCATGCTGTAAGACACTAACTTAGGACCGGATCCAGACCCCTGCATGCTTTACGTATGTGCGGGGGTCTCTCCGTCTGAGAGAGAGAGGGAAGTACACGCCCCCTGTCACTCCCCTCTCTCGTGCAAGCGCTTATCTGCACTGCACATTTGTATGTAAATAGGTCGTTTGGAACAATAGTTCCATATGAATGTTGCTACACTAGGCTTACTAGCTGTACATGCACCCTCCAGTTAAATCAGGTCACTTACGCCCCTTTCATGTGTAAGTGACCTGTTGGGCGCAGGTCTGGATCCGACACTTACACTATGTCTAACTGTGTAGTGTCAGATATACTATATTAAAAATTACACTAATTTTTGTTTGTTTATTTTAGTTTACTTTACTAAGTTAACTTTACAGATATTAAACATTTTTAAAATGTTTATTTTACATATATGTTTTCAAATGAGGGTTTTTTTTTTCAAAGACTTCCCCCATGGATTAAAAGCTTGGAAGATGAGATCGAATTCAAGATGGTAAGTACTTATTTTTATTAATTATTTTAATTATTTTATTTATGTATTTTATGTATTATAAGATTACTGTTTTTAAATGACAATTATTTTGGAATTGTCGGGCTTTTGATTATGGTGTTAGGTGTAATATTTTTGTGTATTTTATGACAATTATTTTAGAATTGTTGGGGTATTTAATCATATTCTAGAGGCTGGGAGTTGTGGATGTAATGGGTCAGGCTGGGGGCTGTGGATGTAACGGGTCAGGCTGGGGGTTGACAATTTTTTGGGCATGCTGATGCTTGTAGTGCAACAAGTATCAGCATGCCCTGCCGGCGCCGCGTTGTTGTTCAGTGAAGTTGGTGTTGCATTGCAGTATTTTTTACTTGCCGGGATTTTCAGTGTAGGTAATTTTTACTTGCCGGGATTTTCAGTGTGTAGGTATATTAAATTGTCGGGAATTTTTTGCACCGGGATTTTTTAGCTGGCGGGATTTTCAGTGTAGGTATTTTAGTCATGTAGGTATTTTAAATTGCCAGTAATTTTTGGCGCCAGGATTTTTTACATGCCGGGATTTTCAGTGTCGGGAAACTGGTGGAGGTATTTTCAGCGCCGGGAATTTAAGTGCCTGGATTTCCTACCGCACTCCATGTACTAGCACAAGGCTGGATATAAGTTGACAGTACATATACAGAGACAGGGGCTTGCACACAACAAACGACAGGTAACTTCACTCACACCAGGAACAGTGATCAAGGCAAGGCAGGAATCCAGGGCACAGAGGAGAGACCCAACAGGGAAACAAAGAGCACTCAGAATCAGAACTTAGGACAGAGGGCCGGATTTACAGCATCGGACATATTGTATATTCGTCCAGTGTTTACAGTTTTTTACTACTGCGCATGCGAAGTCAATTTTTTACGTAATCTACGTATGTTTTTGATATGTAGATTGCATATATGCGGTCTAACAGTGAGCTTAAATTTACTATAACTAACACCCACTCTCCGCACATAGTCCCCCATAGGAATTCTACTAAAACACTGCTAGATACTTTTCTCAATAGACTGTGCTTGTAACGACCTAACACAATTGAGAGTTTTTGTTAATTGTTGTGTATTTCCTTATTATCCATACCAACTATTGTGCTTTTGTACCACTTATTGTTTATTATGTAAATTGTCTCCACACCTGGATAGGTATGCACCATAGGATTGTTCTAACACAAGTATAACTGAACTCTACTTTACTTAAGATGACCTAATTAAAGAGTGGTCTTTGTATCGTATAATTGCACAAAATTTCCCTCCATATTGTGTTGCATTAAACCGGCAATTCAGCCCATAGGGTATGGAATGATATTTTGAATCTCTGATGTCATCTCGCACTTCCCAAACTGTTACTGTTCTTACGCCTACAGAATGGCTAAGGAATTTTACAATCTCTTGATGCCACACATAGACAAAAAAAATTGAGGATTTACAAGCAAGGCTTGATACCGCCCTTGCAAAAATGTAAGCGAACTCTACACGCATATCTACCCTTGAACAATGTCTAAGTGACGTGAAAGACCAACTCCACAATGTACAGGCTACCCAAGCCAGCCACACAAGCATCTCTGCAGTCGTTACTGGATAAGGTAGATGATTTGTAGAATAGTAACCGGCACAATAACTTGCCCTTTGTGGGAATTCCAGAATCAATCAAAGACCACCTATATTTAATAACTACACTCCCTGTCACACTGGGCATTGCTGATGATTTGATAGTGTCACATATTGAAAGGGCCCACAGATTAGGGCCAGAGCGTGACAATCTTTAACATAAACCACATCCTATTATTGTGAAATATCTACACTTTCACACTATATAAAAAAATTTCCAAGGTTATAGAAAAATTTCAAAAATGATCCAGGAAAGCAGGATTTTGATATTTCCGGACTTTTCTACTATAGTTTCCCAAAAACATAAACATTTTTCTAAAGTTTGCACTATGTTGCAAAACGTGCATTTTGCTCTTATCTACCCAGTCAAGCTTAAAGTGATAGACAATGGTAAACTCAGTTTTTTACCTGTCCTTTGGCTGCCAAGAACTACTTTACCAGGCAGAACTCTTCTCCTAGACAACAGGCAGACCCTTGATAGTTATACTTTAGAACAAATATTTCATGATAGTTATACTTTTAGCTTTACCTTTCATAGAGAAAAGTTCCGTACAGCGCTATAATGAATGTGACTTAGAACACACAGCTTGGATAATAAAAAAAATATGTAACAGATTTATTAATACACTTGAAAATACAATAAAATAAACAATGATATTAGTGTGGCTGAATAAAACTCTTCTCCTACACAGGAGCATGAAATGATCAGTGGTAGGGAATAATGCACTAATAATCAGAGCAAATGTGAAGATTCCTGGAATTGGATACAGTCTTGAATCAACAATAAAATTTGACTGAATGATGACTGAAATTTATATCTAGTTGGTAGTGAGCTCTGCAACTTGCGTTACTCCTGTGCAATTACAAGTATGCATAAAAAGAGAGCAGTCCCGAATACAAAGCGCTATTATTATATAGACCGGTTGGTCAGATCTTACCGCTGTTCAGTAGATATGTGCAGGATTAGTAAGGGTCCTTGTGGGAGATGGAGGTGATATTAAGCGGTGGCAACAGTCTGTGGTGATCACAGTCACCCACACGAGCCGTTGGTCCGCCGGAACCAATGTTCCCACACCTGTGGATCCTCCCCTTTCAAATGGACATGCGGTTTAGATGATGTAGAATGAAATGATCTTTGTAGGTATCTGGGAATCATAACAGGATGAATAAAGTGCTTTTTGCAGTAGATGAGCTCCGTTATTCTGGATTCATAGGTTTCACAGGAATATGATACAGGGGACCTAACGCGTTTTACGGCAATTATATGCCGTTTCTTCAGAAGGGTATAACCTGGGTTAGTAGGAGGTGCCTTTTATAGGAACACAATACTAATCAGCTCATAGAGCAGGTGTATTGTATACATAAAAAATAATTATAACAATAACATAGTGAACCAAGCTGTGTGTTCTCATGTAACAAAACAAAACAAAACTATATTGGGAACGAATATATAAATAAAAAAAAAAAGAAACTGCAAAAGTAATAAAAGATATATACATATAAGAATCGGCAAATTGCAGTATGCACATCAACCAACCATGCAGTTATTAAATGTGCTAGGAGATATGCATATACCAGTTGGAATACAATTCTCAATTGTCATTAAATATGTAACAGAGTGAAATTTCTCAAAAAAATAAATAATAATTAATTTATAACAATATATAGTATATAAAAGAAATATTTTTATCAAAATTATAAAAGAATCCATGATGGTCCCTAAGTGATTGCAGCAGATGTGCATAAAATACCAGAAAATAAGATTAGATTTGCCCATTTGTTGTTAAGTTATTAATTCATTAGAACTTGCAACAATAGTAGTCACCAATCCAAATATGATTAGTGATTACTTCTTAATCCAAATTCATTTTCAGTACAAACACATAAGCAAATTTGCTAAAGCAATATCCTACTTTATTAATTTCTCATAATTCTGGGACTCCAAACCTTGGACCAATTGAAAGAATATTACAAAAAGCAATTCAAGCAGATGCAAACATAAAAACAGAAGTAAAAATACATAAATGAACAGAAACCAGAACAAAGACGGAATTGGCAAGAAAATAATATATATTAATAGTCATGTTTAATCTATAGAGCTGTTGATTAATAGTTTCAATCTCATAAACATATGAACATGAAGTTCAGAAAAAGAAGAGTTAAGGAACTGATGGCGGACCCCTCCATCATTGTCAAAGAGGCTGACAAGGGTGGAGGGGTGGTCATACAGGATACCTCTGAATATGTAAATGAAGCCCACAGGCAATTGTCGGATACTAAGTTCTATCGCAAACTAAGGAATCCAACGGAAACATACCAACAGCAACTTAAGGGGATCCTCGACAGAGCCACCTTTGTGGGGATTATTACCAAAACTGTCAATATGATTTCCTATTCCAACAACATCCTGTGATTCCCACATACTATCAATTACCCAAAATCCATAAATCCCCAACCAATCCCCTGGGCCATCCAATAATATCCGGTATAGGTTCAATTACTTCAAATTTATCTTTTTATGTAGATCATTTTCTACAGCCGCTGGTTGTGTCGCAGAGGGCCCACCTCAAAGATACCACCGATTTCTTCAGGTCATTGGAGGGAATAGAGTGGAAGTCCTCTTACCATCTCATAAGCTGTGACATGCAGGCCCTCTACACCCACATCCCTCATGGGGTGGGTGTGGAGGTGGTTGCTGCACAGCTACAGAGGGACAGTGTGCTCTCTGCGACACACCAGCGTTTTATTCTTGATTTCATTTCATATATACTAACTCACAATTATTTTCTTTTCAATAATGTTTTTTATTTACAAATTCTCGGCACAGCAATGGGAACCAGGTTTGCGCCCAGCTTCGCGAACCTATACATGGTAGCCTTTGAGGACTCCCATGTGTGGGGGAGCAGGGTGGACACAAACCTGGTTCTCTACAGACGTTACATTGACGATCTGTTTTTTATTTGGGATGGCCGGTGGAATCCATTAATCAATTTATTAACAGTTTGAATTCTAACGACTTCAATCTCAACTTCACATCCAATATTCACCCCACAGAGATGGACTTTCTCGATGTTTCCCTTAAGATTGTCAATGGTAGGATTGTGACGTCCACATTTATGAAACCGGTGGACGTCAACAATTTTATTGGTTATTCTTCTAACCATCAAAAACATTGGATAGAGAACATCCCTAAGGGGCAGTATAAATGATTGAGGAAGAACTGCTCCTCGATGGACAACTTCCTACCTCAAGCAGAGTCCCTGTCGCAAGCATTTAGGGAAAAAGAATATCCTGACTCCCTTCTAGAGGAGGCACTAATTGAAACTATCGCTCTTATAAGGGAGGATATTTTGCATTGTAGATCATGGGAAAGTAAGAATAGTAAGAAACCACAAGAGAAATACTCAGAAAATAAAAGCTTAACATTTGTTACTAAATTTAGCAATGCAGCAGATAAGATCACAAAAGCCATAAAAACATTTATCATATTCTGGGTTTTGATCCGATCCTAAAGAGTAATATCCCTAAAGCACCTAGAGTTGTCTTCAAGAGAGCAGATAATTTGAAAAATCTATTAGCTCCCAGTTTCTTAAAATCTAGGGGAAATGGCTCTAAGTCTCAGATCAATCAAGCTAGCTCTACTTTGGGTGCCCCCATAAATGGGTGTTATAAATGTGGCAGAAGTCGGTGCATAACCTGCTCACACATTCAACATAAGTTCAAGTCATTTCAGTCACACACAACCAAGGAAACTTTTCAGATCAGGAGTTTCAGCAGCTGCACGAGCTCCTACATTATCTATTTGCTATCATGTCCGTGTGGCCTCCAGTATGTGGGCCGCATAACTAGAATGCTAAAGAACCACTTCCTGGAATATTGCAGGTATATTATTAATAAAAATTTTAGACATCATGTATCGGCCCACTTTGCTGACCATCATGGGGGGCTCTGCAGCTGACTTGAGGGTCCTTGGTCTGGAAAGTATATTTGCCACCAAACATGGCGGTGACAGGTTCAGACTCCTATGCAAATGTGAGGCCTTCTGGATACATTCTCTTAACACTCTGTATCCAGGAGGCCTCAATGAAGTCATTGATCTTGACTTTGGTGACTGATTGACTTGTAACTAGATTATGGTTTGACTCACTGTGCAAATAGGCCTAATCTATATCAATTCTTACTTTCTCTTGATCCCTAATTCCTCTATATGGCCCTCTTCTTTTTCTGAACTTCATGTTCATATGTTTATGAGATTGAAACTATTAATCAATAGGCTCTATAGGTTAAACATGACTATTAATATATATTATTTTCTTGCCAATTCCATCATTGTTCTAGTTTCTGTTAATTTATGTAATTTTACTTCTGTTTTTATGTTTGTATCTGCTTGCATTGATTTTTGTAATATTCTTTCAATTGGTCCAAGGTTTGGAGTCCCAGAATTATGAGAAATTAATAAAGTAGGATACTGCTTTAGCAAATTTGCCTATGTGTTTGTACTGAAAATGAATTTGGATTAAGAAGTAATCACTAATCATATTTGGATTGGTGACTACTATTGTTGCAAGTTCTAATGAATTAATAACTTAACAACAAATGGGCAAATCTAATCTTATTTTCTGGTATTTTATGCACATCTGCTGCAATCACTTAGGGACCATCATGGATTCTTTTATAATTTTGATAAAAATATTTCTTTTATATACTATATATTGTTATAAATTAATTATTATTTATTTTTTTGAGAAATTTCACTCTGTTACATATTTAATGACAATTGAGAATTGTATTCCAACTGGTATATGCATATCTCCTAGCACATTTAATAACTGGATGGTTGGTTGATGTTTATACTGCAATCTGCCGATTCTTATATGTATATATCTTTTATTACTTTTGCAGTTTCTTGATTTTTATTTATATATTTGTTCCCAATATGGTTTTGTTTTGTTTTGTTACATGAAAACACACAGCTTGGTTCACTATGTTATTGTTATAAATATTTTTTATGTATACAATACACTTGCTCTATGAGCTGATTAGTATGGTGTTCCTATAAAAGGCACCTCCTACTAACCCAGGTTATACCCTTCTGAAGAAACGGCAGATAATTGCCATGAAACGCGTTAAGGTCCCCTGTATCATAGTCCTGTGAAACCTATGAATCCAGAATAATGGAACTCATCTACTGCAAAAAGCACTTTATTCATCCTGTTACAATACCCAGATACCTACAAAGAGCAATTCTTTCTATATCATCTAAACTGCATGTCCATTTGAAAGGGGAGGATCCACAGGTTCGGGAATATTGGTTGCGGCGGACCAACGGCACGTGTGGGTGACTGTGATCACCACGGACTGTTACCACCGCTTAACATCACCTCAATCTCCCGCAAGGACCCTTACTAACCCTGCACATATCTACTGAACAGCGGTAAGATCTGACCAACCGGTCTATATAATAATAGCGCTTTGTATTCGGGACTGCTCTCTTTTTATGCATACTTGTAATTGCACAGGAGTAACGCAAGTTGCAGAGCTCACTACCAACTAGATATAAATTTCAGTCATCATTCAGTCAAATTTTATTGTTGATTCAAGACTGTATCCAATTCCAGGAATCTTCACATTTGCTCTGATTATTAGTGTATTATTCCCTATCACTGATTATTTCATGCTTCCGTGTAGGAGAAGAGTTTTATTCAGCCACAGTAATATAATTGTTTATTTTATTGTATTTTCAAGTGTATTAATAAATCTGTTATATAATTTTTTTTATTATCCAAGCTGTGTGTTCTAAGTCACATTCATTATAGCGCTGTATGGAACTTTTCTCTACAAACCTTTCTTTACTGGGACAGTAGGCAGAGATCCTGTCCGTACAAAAGCGCTCAGACACGATTCCATTTGAGTCCTATTAGGATTTACAAATAGTGGTTCTTTGTATTTTATACCTTTCACTCATTATAACCTCACCTCATACATTACAATAGTTCTACCTTTTTATAATATTCAACATTTTGTTATTCCTCTTGTTTTTATTTGTTGAGTGCGTGCCATTGACTAAATGGCACCCACTCCCCAGTTTTGCTATAATAAATAAAAAGAAAAACAGTTTGTTTCGGGCAGTCAGATGGTCTTTATTCAGTGTTTCTCTTCCACACAATTTAAAAAATGTACATTAAGTTTTGCATACACTTTTAACTTGGAATTTTTGCACTCTATGCAATGAACAATAGAGTTTGGTTTGATATCCCACACCTCTTGTGGAAGATTGCTACACTTCTTCTCTTGTGCTCATGACCTTGTAGACATGTAAAGAACACTGCACCCTTCAGAGAAAGATTACACTTTCCATTCAATACCTCACTCTTCTCACTCACGCATAGATTACTTTCTTATTTATGACCTTTTAGTTACTATGGTCCACAGATCCACAATCCGTGATATAATTAACTCAGATCATAACCCTATCACCCTAGCCTTAAATTTCCCAACCTCCATTCGTAGTCACTTTTATGATAAAAAAGATTTACGTGACTTTTTGGCAGCTAGATAGGCTGATTATGTCGACGACAATTTAAAACACACTGATCACCCTTTTCTTTTTTTGGGTTGCCTCAAAGGCAGTCATGCAAGGCCACATTATAGGGTACATCGCCAAACAGCATAAGGATTACGAATCCCACTGTTAACAATTACAGGCCACTATGCAAACAGCTTACAACAACTATTTAATTGACCCTTCTGACAATGCATTCTCTGAGTACAAACATGTTCATCAACTTTTTCAAATTTTTTGACCTCACAAGCCCAATATAACCTTGATTTCATGCGATATATTTAGTATAGGTGGGGAAATAAGTCAGGACGTCTCCTTGCCACGCTGGCTAAAACATGATTTCATAAATCATACATCACAACATCCCCTATCTAATAATCCTCTCACGTCGACTGAACACATAATTTCTCAATTTGAAAATTATTACATCAATTTGTACCAGGGTTATCCTGTTGATAGATCCCTTCAAGATAAACTTTTAAAGGAAGCAAAACTTCCTAGACTCTCCTTTGACCAGAGAAAAATCTTGGACTCTGATATTAAAGAGTGCAAGATTTCCAATGTTATATCACACTTGTGTTTATGCAAAGCCCCAGGCCCAGATGGCTACACAGCTGAACACTATAAAATTCTACAACCACACATTACATCCTCTCTATCAAAAATTGATACAGTCAAATCCATAAACTAAACACCCCTTTCCCGATATTATTGAGGCCTAAACCACAATAATACCAAAACCTACAAGCTAAACAAATAAACTCCTACTGCCCCATTACATTATTGAACATTGATTTTAAAATCCTGGCGAATATAATGGTCAATCGTCTTCAGGGTATTCTCCCCCATCTACTGACATCCCATCAATTGTGCTTTGTTAAGAGTCACCACTCTGTACATGGGATCAAAACTGCAATTGCGGCAATTGTGGTGGCCCCCTTATAACCCAACAGCCAACAAAAACACCTGCTAGGGGTCTTAGAACAAAGGGCATTCACCTCAGATTATATTAGGCTTATACGTTAGTTTTACACTGCTCCCTCCACAAGTCTCTTGGTAAATGGAATAAGCAGTAATCCAGCTGTGATGGGGAGGGGCACCAGGTAAGGGTGCCCACTCTCCCCATTATTATTTAATTTAGCTATTGACCCCCTATTATGGCTTTTACAAAAATTGGCCTCTTTTTTCAGGCATCTTTATTGGGAACAAGGAAGTCAATATGACCGCATTTGCAGATGACTTGCTTCTATACATAGGAGATCCAAGCTCCTCCTTGTTACCTATTCTGTCCAAAATTGAGGAATTTGGGAATATCTCAGGCTTCCACATCAATCAATGCAAATCAGTGAGGCTATGCCTCAATCCAAGGGAGCACTCTCTCCAGCGTGGGGTCGAACTATACCCTATGTGGGAACGCCAGCACTTTAGGTACCTTGGTGTTACTTTGCCGAAAAAAATCTTGCTAATATGTATAGTCTAAATGTCTACACATTAATTCAAGAGCTGGGTCAGGATGTTCACAAAGGGGATCATCTAATGTCATATCTTGGCTGTGCAAATCTCCTTAAGATGCTTTCATTCCCTAAAATTGTATACATCCTTCAATCCCTTTCTATAATCATATCTAATAAAGACCTTGGGGCTATTAATGTGTTATTTCAAAGCTTTTTGTGGAGTGTGGGCAGATCCAGGATAAACCTCAGGAAATTGTGCCAATCCAGAGAGAATGGTGGGATTAGTTTTCCTGATATATTGATATATAATCTTGCAGCCAGTCTCCGCTATTTACGTGATTGGATGCATGACACTGAATATTACACGTGCACATCCCTGGAGAAAGGCTTTCTATGGTCCCTTGATATAAAATGCTTTCTTCATAAACATGAACAAGAGATTTCTGAGTCCTTAAAATCTAACCCTCTTCTTTGGAATACATGACGCATCTGGCACATAGCATGCCACAAATTCACCATTAATCCCCATAAGTCGGTCTTTTCCCATTTCTACAGGACCCAGATTTAAAACATGGTGGAGCTTCCTATCCTTTTGCGGTTGCAGTCCCGAGTTAGAAATTCTGATTTCCGAAATAGGGACATCCGAAAGTTCCTTTTCGAATGTCCCTATTTTGAATACTTCCCACTTTAGAATTTTTTTTTCAGAATAGGTGAGTATGCCAATCGGCATACTCACCCATTTTGATTCAGAAACACCGCTGCCGCCGATATCCTGCTGCCACTGCTACCGCAGGACCGCAGGGAAAGGTGAGTAACCTCTCCAGGGTGCGGGGAATGGAAAGTTATGGTCAGGCTGCAGGGGATGGAGGGTTAGGGTCAGGCTACGGGAGAGTAACTGTTAGGGTCAGGCTGCGGGGAAGGGAGAATTAGGGTCAGGCTGTGGGAGATGGTGGGTTAGGGTCAAGCTGCTGGCTTGGAGAAAATTACCCTATCGAAATAGGCCGTTCTAAGCGAGACCCACACCATAACATTTGGAGGGTAGGGGGCATAGCTAACGTTAGACACCTTGTATGTAGGAGCAGACATCGGCCCTTACATTCTCTGAAATCTGCGAGAAATTTGAAACAAATTGAGGATACCCCATGGCATTCCTACAAGCTAAACATTATGTCAACTCTGTAATCTCACAGTTCTATGAGGCAGATTTGGAGAACCACTTAGATCGCCTGCTTCTTCAAGCCCCCTCCCACATTCCAAGGCTATTAGTATCCATTACCGCGTGCTGCGGGAAGAAATTGACCATGCCCAACTGAGTTCTGGGATATCACACTAGCTTTTATTATTTCCTGACTTAACTATAGAGATGCTAGTTCATACTTTGACTCGAGAAGGCTACTGCCAGCTAGCTGATACCAAGAACTCTTTCTTAACATCTTTCACAAAATCTACCTGTCACCTAGGAGACGTTGCAATATGGGTCTAGGAGATAGTCAAGGATGCCCAAGGTGTCACGATACTGAACCCGGTTTATACCACTGCTTGTGGGAGTGTCCTGTTATTCACCATTTCTGGCTTAGAGTTGAACATTTTACTGAGGCAACATTGATTAACCTCTTTCTCATTTTCTCCTGAAGGGGTGATTTTGGGGATTCTTCCAAATAACCAAAAAATTACTAAGGGTTGTAGGAAACTGCTGTTGGCTGTTGGGGATGCAGCCAAGAAAGCTATTCTTTAGTGGTGGACCAGTAGAGATCCTGTCCCATTTTCTATATTTGAAGAAAAACTCTTTTAAGTTTTTCACATGGATTGGCTTGACACCCTGCTTGATAGGGATCGTAGAATTCAAAGGTTCTTTGGCATATGGGAAAATCTATATAAGCATCCTTTCCTCAGACATTCAATATCATATTTATTATGCTATGACAGACACCTCATGGTATCTGTGTGTACAATCTAATGATCCCCCAATTCTCATTCAGGCAATTTGAAAACTGTTTTTAACTTCTGACCTCCCTCCCACCAAGCTTGTATCTGCAGCTACAACTGAATGTATAGGTATAAACCTAATGTGCAACTGATGTTTACCTCCGCTTTCATGAGAGAAGCAGTGTCTACATATGGTTTTTGTTTGTTAAATACTTCATGTAAGTTTTTGGAACCACTACATAAAGCATTCATCTTTATGTAAAATCAGTCTTGCCCTCATTTTATTTTTGCTTATCTTGTTATGTGTTACTTTATGGTATTATATCTCTGATTGTATGCCTACTGTTATTGGAAATACAGTACTGCAAAAATGTATTATATTTACTGTCTTTTTTTTGATCCATTGTTACTATGAGAATAATAAAAAAAGAAAAGAAAGTGAAGGCAGATAAGAGCCACATGGCCCATCCTGTCTGCCCAATTGTTTATTTATAACTATACTGACCCTAGACCCTATTTACCCTCAATTTAGTTTGAGATTTAGGATATCCTTATATTTGTCCCATAGATGTTTAAACTGTTTAAACTTGTTTTGAGATGGCCCTCGTTGAGCCTTAATAAGGGCAATAGAAAGGACAGAGCAACAGGAGTACCACAACCATCAGCAACCCCCGGTTCATCACAGGCAGCGCATAACATATCATTTGAGTGTGTTTGGTCGGCGTGGCCATGAGGAATATTGGCGTGTACTGAAGTTAGCCTTTTATCAGCTCTCTGGATTTTCAAATGTCCTTGGAGCCATAGATTGCACACATATTGCATTGAGACCACCTAATAGCAGGGCACATATGACCACTCTTTAAATGTGCAGATGGTCTGTGATCCTAATTTGAAAATGATAAGTGTTTGTGCTGGCTTTCCTGGGTCATGTCATGACTCCTATATTCTGAGTCAGTCATCCCTATTATGACACTGGATTAATGTCTGAGGGATGGCTATGGTTGTGTGTGAAGTCTCGCAATTTTTTACATAACTCCGGCGATTTTAAAACAAACTCTGGAGATTTAGATTGAAAAAAGCATTTTCCCATATATTTAATTACATTTATACAAATCTCAGCCAATTCTGGCAATTTAAATCTCAGGAAAACAATCATAGGACATCTCCAGAGTTTGAAAATCTCCATGCAAAATCTCCCTATAGTAAATACAGAGATTTTTGTGAAAAAATCTACTCTCAACTCCAGGAATGTATGGAGATTTTTTTTTTAGAGATTTAAATCACCCTTTAGTAAATGAGGCCACTAGATCCCTTTCCTCCTCAGTAGTTTCTTACTGTATGTAGTGCAATCAATGATAAATTGAGCTTTTGGGCTTTTGTGCCCCAAGTGCATGATTTTGCATTTTTTGGAATTAAACTGCAGTTGCCACACTCTTGACCATTCCTCCAGTCTACTTAGATATCTTTGTGCCATCTGCAAAAAGGCATATTTTCCCCTCGATACCACAGGCAATATCACCTATAAAGATATTAAATAGTACTGGTCTATACACAGAACCCTGGAACCTTACATAGTTTAATGTCATCTGCAAAAATGGAAACTTTATTCTATCACCAAGGTCATTAATAAATATATTAAAAAGAAGTGGTCTCAGCACGGAACATAGAGGTATCCCACTTAAGACTTTTGATCAATTAGAAAATGTTCTATTTCTCATAACTCTCTATTCCCTATTCTCCAACTGGTGTTCAACCCAAGTACAAATGTTGTTTCTTATACCCAGTTCCCCTATTTTTGCCTTTGGCACTGTATCAATGACTTTTACAAAATCTAAGTAGATCATATCTACTGTACTACTATAGTCTAAGGGCCGTATCCAGACCTACGGACGCCATACGGCTGCCCAAGGTCAGTACGGCCGCCATCGGGGCGGGAAGTCGGGCATAAATCTGGACATTTACATGTCCAGATTCCTACCCTAACGTTTATGATCAGCTATGCGGCCTTACAGGGCCCGTCTCCTAATTTGCATGCCTATCTCCGCCGTAAAGGCATGCATCCATAAGGGGGGGAATCCCCCTCTTCATAACAGCCGCTGACCGTAACTACACGGTGTAGTATGAAGGTTGTGCGCACGCGCACAACCTTCAATACAGGGGAATTACGGCCGAGAAGCCTGTAATTCCCCTGGCGGCCGTATCTCTGGATAAAGCCCTAAGTTCCTACTAACTTCCACATAGAAGCTATCTAGTTTAGTTTGACATCCCTCACAAATCCATGCTGATTCAAACTAATAATCTTATAGTGCACCAAGTAATCCTGAATGCTGAATACTCTCCCTAATAATTCTTTCAGTAGTTTCTCCACTATTGATATCAGGCTTATTGGTCTATAGCAATAGCACCACATCTGCTATGCACCAAGCCCTTGGTTTGAAGCCAGGCTTGGGAAAAAACCCTTTAACCACTGCAACAGGTCTTGCTAACAGGACTGTCAGCTGCTGAATAAGATTTCTGTTGGCCAGGAGATCTATTTATAAGCTGGGACACATGGCTGGGACTTTCTCACGCTGTCCCAATTTATAAATAGACCACTCGAACAGCAGAAATCTCATTCTACAGCAGGAAATCTTGCTAGCAAGACCTGTTGAGACAGCTAAAGTGTCCCCACCCCCTTCCAAGCAATATCTTTTTGATGGAAAGTACAATTTTTTAAAATTATTATTTATTTAAAGATTTTATTAAAGATGTGGTTTTTTTGTGATGTCACCCTGTATTTTGTGAGAAAAACTACAGACTGCAACAGCCAATGCGTGTCAGGACAAGCTTACAGCAGGGGGCCCCATGGCACACACTCTGCATAAAATATATATATATATATATGTAGGCTGTAAGAAGTCACTCAGGAGACTTGGATAATTTCATATAAAGTGCCTTCCCGGCATCGTTATTTATTGTGGCATCATGCCACTGTCACCAACGTTTCAATCCCTTATATGGGATTTTCCTCAGGGTCAAAATAACACAAGACAAAAAACAATAACACACCAACTTCCACCAATATAAATAGAAAAGTTTAAAATCACTCACCCATACCCGAGCATCGCGCCTGCCTCGATACCGGAAGTTCGGGAATAGAGCCCTCCCCCTGTTGCCATGTCTACGGCTTGGAGGCACGGCTATCCCCGTCACGGCTGTCATTGGCTGGGCTTCTGCTATGGGGCGGTAGTGTAAAAAGAATATCAATATCAAACAGGGAAATGATACCTTACAGCAACTGCATGAAATTACAGGGGAGGAATCACTGTATCTACCTCAAAGTTTTAAGGAATACACATATTAATTATGACAGAGGCCAACCTAACCTTAATATACGTGTACCAGCCCATTACTACTGTCCAATAAGGCATATAAATGGGTATCCTAAAAAAGGCTGGTAGATATTAACTAACAGAGGCATATACATAGTGACACCAGTACCCTGGTCGTACAGTCCGTATCAAGCACAGTAAATTATGTAATAAGCAATATAGCCAAACGAAATAATGATGTTAACAAAAGATTCTAGGGAAAGCAAGATCTATCAGAGAAATAGGTTAGAAAATGTCTCATATAAAGCAGTTCAGCGGGAGCAGTTCATTCAAGCCAGTAGGCGCCACAGAGTTCAATTTGTCTATCCACCGACTTTTTTGCTGGAGTAGTAGTCGGTCACGATCCCCACCTCTAGGCAGAGGTGGGACGTGGTCAATTCCCATCCATTTGATGTCGTTCAGAGTATGATTTTTAGTTCTCCAGTGTCTGGCCACCGGCTGTTCTACAGTTTTGCCCTCTAATATTAGTTTAATTGCTGAGCGGTGTAAAGAGAGTCTCTCTTTTAATTTTCGTGTGGTCTTACCCACATAGGGCAAACCGCATGGACACCATATTACATAAATGATATATTTGCTCGTGGGTAAGACCACACGAAAATTAAAAGAGAGACTATAGAGAGGCTGATAACAAGTATTGGGATACAGTTCTAACACTTACCTATACATTTCGCCTAGCATGCACTACACATTTCGCAATTGAATATATCGAAGTCTGCAACCAACATATTTCCTTGATTCTTTTCTAACCATATTCATTCATTTTTTACTTCTTATTAGTTTTTACTTCTCATTCTCATTTTCTCTATTCTTTTCTTTTGTTATCAGCCTTTAATCAGCCTTCTCTACATTTCTAATCTGCCAGATTTTTATTTTGTTCCGTTTTTGTTTTAATTTATTCGTTTTATTCTATTTTCACATTATATCAATATCCGTTGGTTTATAGTTCAAGTTTAGTTTATAACAAATACCATATCTAATTACTTAATTAAAAAGGCTCTTAATAATATCGCTGCAACAATAACCTTCCTCCTGTCATATTATTTATACCGTGGCCGTTTCTTCAATCTTCATAGTGTCCACCAATAATTAATTTCCTCAAACTCATGTTTTCTATTTCTTATTATTATTATATTATTTTTATTGTCCCCATCACATTTTTCGCAACATTGTTTTTAATGATTCACGCCGTTTTATTTATATATACAATGTATCCATTTGTAGCGGTATAAGTTCTTCTTTCAAAGATACCTGTCAGTCAAAGAAGACATCAACAAAGACTTTGATTGGCCCGCTGCCCGCAACAGTTAAATTTTCCCGCGGACCTTATCCTATTTACTTACCATGCTTGTTACCCTAAACCTTACTACAATCCCTGAAGAAGTCAAGAGGGGTAGATCTATTCCCCTGATGAAACGCGTTGGGTTGACGATTCCTTTACCCTCCAGAGCAGCTTCCACAGCCGAGGACAGCACTTTCTTCTGAACGCAGCCACTGAGTGGATCGGTGACAGCGCACGGCAGCTATAGAGCTACCCGGCTTACAGTAGGACTGACTCTTAATACCATGCTCTGATATTATTACTATTTGGTACGCTGATTACCTATTTTAATTATTTTGAAGTAAAATTTACCACTTTTAATACACTATGGTCTCTCCCCTTTTTTCTCTCTCTTTTTAAATTCCTCCACTTCACCATCCATGTGAGGACCTATAAGGATTTACTAACATCCTTCCAAGGATTATAAATATATTATAAATAATTTATATCTGACTTAGGCGCAGACCACTATTACCCCTAATCTACCATTATCTATCTTAACCTGTGGCACCTGCAGGTTTACTAGGAGACTGCTGCCCTAGACTACAAATTCCGGTCCACCCCTTACACTATATATATAAGTAACTTGAAGGTAGCCAATCAATGTAACAAAGCAATGAGAAAGGCAAGTCAGATGCTTGGTTATATATATATAGTATGTTACTTTATATATTTATAAAGGGGGAGGTGTACAAATCTTGCACAAGGACCCCCTAACTTCTTAAAATGCTCCTGGATGCAAGCATTAACTTTTGTGATAGAGTGGGGCGAATGTTACTGTGACATCTTAATTCTGTGTACTTTGGATAAAACCAATCCAATGATACTAATATATTCTGTTTTATTTTTTTATTTTATTTTAAAAATGTGTGCAGAGTTAGAGGCAACAAAGAAACACCTGTAGATCTCCAAAAGCACATGACTAGGACTGTGAATATTGAAGGATCTAGGACAATGATGGCTAACCTGTGGCATACCTTCCTTGTTGAAGCACGTTGCGAAACGCGTGTTAAAGACGCTGAACCAGCGGGTGTACTGTGTGCACCAGTGCTCCGCTTTTCTTCACTCCTCCCCAGGCACTTCCGGACTACTCACAGGAGATTCTGACCTTTTGTACCTCGTCATATCAGCGCAGGGAAGGAAAGCTACAGCGTGGAATGCGAAGCCCAGCCGTGAGGCTGGTAGTTCATTTGGACCAGGGACAGCTTACTGCTCTATTTAGACCAGTAACTCCACGCAAGAAAGGGCTTTGTATCAGAGTTTGTCTCCTACCACACCAGGCTGAGTACTCCTGTTTTTATTTTTACTGCCTTTTGATATAAGCAATTACCGCTGAACTGATACTATTGCAATTAACATTGTTATTATTGAAAATTACTACTTTTGCCTATAGGGAGGAGTGCATATTTCACTTTATATACAACCAAGTATTTTACTTGGCAAAATAAATATACTTTAATTACTTTGGCACCACAAATGTTGTGTTGTGTATTTTTGGGAACCAAATATATTTTGAGTGTATATGTAGTGCACTGTAACAAAACAGCCACCTTGAACTCTGTCGTGGGGTTCTTTTATTTGTTTATGTTCATATTGATTGTTGGGCTGTACAGAAGCCCCCCCCCCATAAGTGGGGTTGACATCACTCAGTACTATTGTGCGGCAAACCTATTTGTTTCATACCTATTACTGCCCCACTAGTTTCAGACCTATTGCTGCCCCACTAGTTTCAGACCTAAAGCTGCCCTAGACCTAAAGATGCCCCACTAGTTTCAGACCTAAAGCTGCCCCAGATCTAAACCTGCCCCACTAGTTTCAGGGTCATAAAATATACTCTTTTACATTCAGACTGCTTTGATGGTACTTTGTTTTTACAGTTTTACAGTTAAATATTGTCCCCACTAGTTTCAGACCTATTGCTGCCCCACTAGTTTCAGACCTATTGCTGTTCCACTAGTTTCAGACCTATTGCTGCCCCACTAGTTTCAGACCTATTACTGCCCCACTAGTTTCAAACCTAAAGCTGCCCCACTAGTTTCAGACCTAAAGCTGCCCCACTAGTTTCAGACCTAAAGCTGCCCTAGACCTAAAGATGCCCCGCTTGTTTCAGACCTAAAGCTGCCCCGGAACTAAACTAGTTTCAGGGTCATAAAATATACTCTTTTATATTCAAACTGCTTTGACTGTACCTTGTTTTTACAGTTTTACAGTTAAATATTGCGTGCTTCTGGTTCACCCTTTTTTATTTGAATGCTCTCTATCATATATTACTATGGCAGCAGACAATGGTGATCTGATCTATTTCCACAGTTCTAAACTGGCTGGGATATCGATTGCTTATGTCTCAAGCAGGCATAGCCTATCGATTGCTCGAACACGGTGCTCCAAAAGTTAAGGCTTCCCTGCTCCCTTACCCTAAGTCTAAGTCTCCCCACTCCCTACCCCTAACCCTAAGTCACCCCACCGCAGCCTATCAAAATAGGGCTGTTTGCTATAGGAACCCATAACCACAAATGTGTTTAATGTAAACTGTTACTGGTGTGGTTTTGTGGCCAGAAAAACAATTTAAATTATATGAATTTGATAAAGCTTATCGCAGTGTTTTTTTTTTTTTACTTTCCATGTAGCTAAACAAAGCTGAAAGCAACATTTTCAATGATGCACATGATCTACATGATTCTATTTATCAATATTAAATCACAATCCCAAAAATTGCATAGAACACCTCCAGCGGCTCTTTAAAGATTTCCCAGGAAGTTTTATCAACAGGTTGAGATATTTATTGGAGATTGCATTGATCAGTGGTTAACAAACCACTCTAAATTGCATTACCATTAAATCATATGACTTGTATATTTAACTTTAAAAAAATTGAGACTCTGATCTATTTGAAGTTACAGAGCAAATAAACACTAGGCATCAACATGCTAGAGAAAACCTTATAGAACATTTAGCAAATAAGAGCAATGCTTCTTACTAAATATTTGTTATTTATATTTACTTATAACCTGCACAGCATTTACATAAAATGAATTGCACTTAATATCCATGCTGATGTTAATAATATTACTTCCTACCTGTTTTATAGAATACCATAGTGCAATTTCCTAGTGTGCTTTATACAATTTTCCCATGGTAGTTTCACATGTTTAGTTTGGCACCTGCCTAAACCCACGTCACAAAGACAGCATGGCCTTTCTCCCCCCTTAAAACAAGACAACGACTTTATAACCCTTGCATGTTTCCCACACGTTCACATGACACAAAGCCATTATTTTTTCTCTCTTTTAATCAAATAGAGGAAAAACATGTGATGCATTTCCTTTAAAAAAAAAAAAAAAATCCTACATTGATTTAGTAGATGCATATTAACCCTTAAACATCTTTGCTGCCAATACTATTTTTAATACAGCAAAGCAGAATTGACATAAAAACACTAACAGTGAATGCATCATGACAGAAAGTATATTACATATAAACAAACATATATACATATATAATGATCTCTCTGAAGTCTCTATAGTCTTTCTGTAGTCTTCAATTGATAATTCTTTAGTTCTTTTAATGTGCTAAGCAGGTTAAGCATTGCAGAAATATAAATCAGAATTTCACAGGGATTATCTTGTAATCTGTATGAATGGGTATAGGTCCCCATAGCGAATGGACCTATTTCAAAAGGGCCGTTCGCTCCCAGTCATTTCTGAACTGGCTGGGAAATCGATTGCTCATGCCTCAATGAGGCATAGCAATCGATCCCCAGAGCACCAAAAGTAAGGCTTCCCTACTCCCTTCCCCCAACCCAAAGTCACCCCTCCATAGCCTAACCCTAAGTCATCCCCCCTCCAGCCTAACCCTAAGTCCCCTCTCCCACAGACTAACCCTAAGTCACCCCCCCGCAACCTAACCCTAAATTACCCACCACCCGTCCACTAATACTAAGTCCTCCCTCATGCAGCCGCTACTTTCCGAAAATGAATGGATGAGTATGCAAATCGCATACTCACCCAATTATAAATAAAAAAAATTGCGGTGTTACATCATGTCCCTATTTCGCAATCTGTAACATCACAGCGGGGACTCGCAATGGTATGAATTATATTTTACTTTAAAGTATAGATGTGTCAACAAATTTGTTCGGTTCAGAAATTTCCACCATGGCATGATGTTGATTCTCATATGCTTCTGCGCCATCCTGTCATTCACAGAGAAAAGTTTCAATTCCCAGTATAACCAAGTGACCAATGTATTGTGTAATGCAATTCGCTCAACCTGTGTAATGAAGGTCATTGCATTCACTCTCCCAAAGTGATGCTGTACCAGATTGCTGTGCATAGGTATAGTAAATATGTAGACCAGCTTGTGAAAATAAATTAGTAAGTATAATTACAAGAATATTGATATAAAAGGAAATATTTGATAACAAATCTGTAAAACTGTGATTGCAACCAGGCTTTGATGTGTAACTTGACTATAACAAATTTGAGATACACACAAAAAAGGAATAAATAATAGTCCCATGGTTAGCGCATGATTATTCAAGACAAAATAGAGAATAAGCCACAAAGTACTTTAAAAGCAAAATTAATTAATTTAATTAAGTAATAGTAACAGTAGACCAAATCCAGACTTACACTTGCAGTGTGTCCAAAGCGCAGAAGGCCTTCCATGCAAACACATGGCAGTAAGCTCCCCTTGCACCATAGCGTTCCGAACACAGGTTCCTACCTTAATATTTACAATCCATCCTTAGAATGGGAACGGATTGGAAGTCTTGATAGTGTTTTGTGCAAATGAGCAACACGCAGGCTATTAATGTACAGTATGGGCGTTCCAACAAAGTTAGGACTAATTCACAAGTAAGAATGCCTTGCGGAAACTAACATACACACAGGAAAAGTTAAGAACCGTATTGTTTGCTGTGAGGTCATGCAACTTCTCTTACTTAGTTCAGCCCACACCTGCTGCGTGTTTATAATCAATAGATGTATGTTAAAAAATAAATATAAATTAAACAAATAAAGGCTTGTTTATTAAATCTTATGCTGATTTCACATTTTGTGCTAGATTTAACAATGTAAAGTTGCCATTATTTGTGTATAGTTTGAGAAGGTTTATTTTGAACTTTTATTAACTTTAAATTCTGATAACAATCACAATTACATTTACTTATATTTAACTGTATTGGTTGTTTGTTTCATTTTATTTTTAAAATTATTTTGTAAATGTTTTACGAAAGTCTGTATTTGTAGTGGATCATTGTATTTATAACTTCATGTAGTATATGCTTATGTTTTTTGTAAAGTATGTCATGATTACTTTTATTTCTAGTTGTATTTTTAATGGTTAATTTTGTTTAAATATGTTAGCTAATAAAGTCCGCACGTACCTAATTGTACGCAGGAAAAATTTACATTCTTACGTTGCACTCCTGACACAGGGGGAGGGGTTAACTGGGTTCTTTCTTTTCTCTGCATAGGTATTGCAGATTTTTCACATGCGTATATTTAGGTAAGTTAACAATTTTACTCTTAACTGTGAATCAGGTCCATAGTGATTACTTGCTGAGCAATTGCCAGCAATTTCATCAAACTCTCTACTCACAACCACCTCTGTTTTCTCTGGCAAGTATTGGCCCATTCTTCAACGAGTTTCATACTCGCCCCTTAGTAAATACAGAGATTTGTATGTTCTGAATGTAAAAAATTGCCAGAGCGAGTTGAACTACGGCAAGTTTGTAAATCCATCATCTCCGGCGAGTTAGTTGTGAGTTTGCATTAGTAAATATGGCGAGTTTAAACTCACCGGTAAATACAAGCAATCTATGGTGGGTTTCACAAATTTATTCTTAGTAAATCTGGCCCCTAATCTGTTCCTTGTATTAACATTTACCGTACATCTGCTGTGTATGATTATTTTAAATATTACTTCTTTAACTGATTGTTGTCAAATTTATTGACAAAAAAATTCTTGTTTACAATAATATATATTAAAGTGTAGAGCTGTACATAAATTTCATATGTCTAGAAAATCCAAGTATTTTAGTATGTGCTTTGTCATAGTTCTTTAGCACTGAGAGCTGACATCTGAGTTTTATGAAAGTGGCTATTTCCTTATTACCTTTAGATTGTGATAGTGTTTGTTCAGTATTTGGAAAGAAAATGCCATTTGTTTGCTGAGCTGTAATTATTAAATTTGTTGAAAAATTTGTTATACAGTCTCTTAAAGTTGATGACAGATGCAGTTTACAGGCTTTGAGTCGGCTCAGCCTGAAAATTGCTTCCATATTAACTCTTGTCCTGTGCTTGCTGAAACACAATCTTCTTTATTTCTACTTCTTTGCAATTTAAAAAAAGGTATAAATCTTTTGGAGTTCTAGCTAGATTACTGTATATTGTGTATGTATAAAGCTATAATATGGGCAATATTTTAATTCTTGAAAATAAGAAAACACTTTTATCTTAGTCTGTAAATGTAAAGATTAGTGACAAGTCCCTTGAGTTTTGGTTCTAAATCTTTGTTGTGTTTTGGTTTTGCATACATGTTTTAGTCTTGGTTATAAAAGCAGCTACAATCATGTAATTTGTATGTGTTTTTGCTCCTATAGTATTAGTAAAATCAATAACATTAATTTCTAGTCATTTCCAGTCAAACTGGAGCAGCTCACATCTCAAATCTCACTATATCACAATATTGTTTTCACCGGTATTGGTTAAAGTCTGCATTAAATCATAAACATGGAGTAAGTTTTTTTATTTGTTATTATTATTATTATTATTATTTTTTTAATACTAAGCATTCAAATGTCATGACCTTGGTCTGAGCCATTGGTTTCTATAGATGTAAGTCAGGGTAGAAGTATACTAGTAGTAGTATTTCTAGGACTGTAGTGAAAAGCAGAAATGCAGATTACAACAAGGCACACAAAACATATGGAGCCAGATTTACTAAGGGTGAGTTTGTGAAGCTTGCCAGAGATTCACACACACTCGCCTGAGTTTATAATAACACACATCGACGTAGTTTCAAACTCCCTAGTGAAACTCGCGCCTTAGTAAATCTGGAGAGTTTATAAAAAAAAAAGCCATTTAACTAAGGCGATGTATGATGATTCACAAAAACAAAGACTGTACCGCACCAACTCCACAATAAGGTTAATACTGTTTTGCAGCAGGGTCTGAGGTGTTACTTAAACCCCAAAGTATTATAACACACAAAGACACACAGTGGGGAATATAATACCAATTAAGGTTGATTCCCCTGGGGTTATACTAAATGCACTCTCAATATATTAGGACAGCGTTGCTTCCTCTTAAAACAATTTAACTTTATTAATGCATCATTAAAAACAACATAAGGGCGAAATAGAAACAAAACATGTCATGCATAACATTATATCCTCCTGTAATAGCAATCACAAATAGTATCCACTTAGTATTAACAGGCAGGAGTAATTCATATACGCATTGAAAGGGGGGGAAACGGAGCTCACTATACTACAGGTGATCAGGGAAACCCTCATCCACAGCTTTAGTGTCCACAAGGACACGCTTCACTCTTCCGAGTAGTATCTCTCCCTACTCTACCTTATACACGAGCAGCGTTCCCCAAGTACAGCAAAGGCATCCGGCAGCTACGAACAGGTGAAAATCTCTTTCAGTAAACTCCGGTCACGAGGTGCAGGATAGGAGGAGCTGTTGGGCCACACCACCCGACGCGCGTTTCGCCCGCAAGGCTTTGTCAAGGGTCAAAGCCTTGCGGGCTGTTATGCATGACATGTTTTGTTTCTATTTCGCCCTTATGTTGTTTTTAATGATGCATTAATAAAGTAAAATTGTTTTAAGAGGAAGCAACGCTGTCCTAATATATTGAGAGTGCATTTAGTATACCCCCAGGGGAATCAACCTTAATTGGTATTATATTCCCCACTGTGTGTCTTTGGATGTATGATGATTTACTGATGATATAACCGGCACCTTAGTAATCTGGCCCATGATGATTATTATACATCTTGTACACTGTACTATAGTATTGCAGGCGGTACAGTTGCTGACACACAACATGTGAAAAACAGAGAGCCCTAATAAAGGCTGCTGATTCATAAAAAGAAAAAACAGGTCAAGTTCAACACAACACCTAATAGACTAACACACTGTAAATGTGCAATATCTACAAGTATACAGCACCATTCTAATCAATATCTGAAAAGGCTGCCAAATTAGGAGGATTATGAGAAAATGACATTTTGCCTCTATTTGAGATCCAAATTTGGCGGGAGAAACCGAATCCCGCCTCAATTCACCTCAAAATCCCAAAATTTTAATCTGTTGGATTACACAGAAATTAAACCGCTCATCTATGTAATTTGCATAAAAATTAACCAGATCCAGAATTTCAGTTTTGCCCAGTTTTTTTGTGAATCACAACTGAATCCCAGGGACTTTTTCATGCTGCAAATATATGCAGAGCCACCAAACAGAAATATTTGACCTTAGTAGAGCAACTTCTTGGTGCCACCCATAGTCGATTATCATAGTAAGCTATGATCTGTCAGAGCGGTGCACCCTTAAAGAGGGTGTGACTGTGCCTCCTTGGAGGTGTGTCTAACAGTTACAAAGCACTAGCATACCCACCTACAGAAAAAATCCTTGATCAGACAGACAGACAGACAGACAGAGACAGACAGACTCTCTCTCTCTCTCTCTCTCTCTCTTTCTCTCTCAGACAGACATAAAAGACGAAATTAATAACCTTAGTCAGACTTTTTTTTTGTTTCAAAAGTAGATCATTCGCTAATTTGTATGTAGAGAACTAGTTTATAAAATGATATGCTAACTAAATTCTCTCCTGCCCCTTGTTTACACGAAATTAAATTATCTTACGACAGTACCTAAATAAACTTAAATCCGCAAATTCATGCTAAATGAATGAAAGTTTCCCACAGTAAATATCTTAAATCTCAAATGAAATCGAGGGTAAAATAGGATCTAGAGATAGCATTGTTTGAAAGAAAAACAACTGGGCAGATTGGTTAGGCCATGTGGCTTTTATCTGCTGTCACTTTCTATGTAATACAGCCCACTTCTTCTGCTGAGCAACAGGACACAGTAAAGGCACGTGGCTGTGTTTACAAGAAGTGAATGAACAGGCTGTTTCTTTCCTGCTGCATAGATAGAGACATATGCCAGTTCACTAAATTCACCTAGTAGCAACATGGATTTTGAGATCAAACTCAGCACCAGGTTAAAAAAGCCAAATAAATAAATAAATACATAACCCCCTAATGAAGTTGGTCTGATGAAACGCATTGGGTCAGAGCTTGGACAAACCCTCCGCTATTACTTGTGTTGACCTATCGGAGAGACCTGTGTGAGACCATCCCGATTAACTCACAAAGTCTAAAAGAATCAACTAGTTTGGTTCCACTTTGCATGGTACACCTTGCATATGTTTTTAATTCTGTTCCATATTAAAAGAAGTAACTACACCATGAAGTGTCCTCTGCTTGTGTTTCTATTTTAAATGTGTGGCAACTGGATGAAGAATAAGTTGCAAGTTTACAGGCTTTTATGTTTTACCTGGTGCTAAACTAGACTGAAATCTCTATTTATTTATCCTGGTGACATTGATTAGTGACTGTGATTGAGAACACCTATATTGTTTTTAAAAGTAATTAAATAAATAAATAAAACTGTGAGCTCCAGTGTTAGGCCACGTCAATTTACTATGTGGGCAATCCTTCAGCATACTTTTGCTAATATTTTTGTGCTCGAGTCCAAAAATATCCCTTATATAACCCACAAATGAAGAGGAAGTATCTGCTCTTTTCTGCCCTTCCAACTCTGTGGCTATCTGTCCTCTCTCTCTCTCTCTCTCTCTCTCTCTCTCTCTCCTGAAAAAACAAAACTCTGATCCCAACTTTCCCTTAATTTATCTTATTTACCAGCTTCAATGTCTCTCAAAACTGCTAGAAAGACTTGCCTACTTGCCTTACTCACTTCCTTTCCTCACACAATCTTCTGGATCCTCTTTAGTCAGGCTTTTATCCTCAAGACTCAAAACTGTACTGAACTGTGTGGTCAGTAATTTTATCACTGCGAAATCTAAAGGTATCTACTCTCTTCTAACTCTCCTTAATCTTTCTGCTGCTCTTGACACTATTGACCACTATCTTTTTTTATACAAATGTTACAATCCCTAGGTACTCAGGACAAAGCTCTTTCCTGTTTTACATCCTATTTATCTAATTGTACTTCCAGTGTTTGCTTTAATGGATCTTCCTCCCCTGTTCTTCCCCTGTCTGTCGGACCACAAAGCTCAGTGTTAGGTCCATTGCTCTTCTCTATCTATGCCACTTCCCTAAGACATCTAATAAAGTCATTTGGATTTCAGTATCATCTATATTCATATGATACACAAATCTATCTATCCACTCCTGATCTCTCACCAAATGTGTTGGTATGTGTAAATGGATGTCTCTCTGTCATTTCATCTTGGATGTCCTCCTGCCATCTCAAACTTAATATTTCCTAAACAAAACTAATAATAATTTTACGAACCAATAAAAGCTATCCATCTGATCTCTTTATTTCTGTTGACAACACTGAAATTATCCCAACTTATAAAGCTCATTGCTTTACACTTTGAACTTCCCTTTGTTCCCCTCATACATTCTGTTCCTAAATTCTGTTATATACATCTAAAAAAAACAATTCCAGAATACACAAATATCTCACACAAGACACTGCAAAATCTCTCATGCATGCATTAATCTTCTGCATTAATTATTGCAATGCACTCCTTATTGGATGCCATCATTATAAAAGGGCAACATGGTGGCTCAGTGAGTACCAATCGTGTCTCACAGCGCTAAGGATATGTACTTTGCATGTTCTCTCCGTGTCTTTGTGGGTTTTACAAACATGCTGGTAGGTTAATTGGCTGCTGAATAATTTAACCCTATGTGTGTGTGTATGTGTTAGCGCTATATGAAAATCTGTTAATAAATACATTCCGTGAAAAGAAAATTCTATTTTTAAATTACAGACAGCTGAATGCTCTTTTTTGTCTGACTCTATTTAATAAATATTAGTAATTGGAAAATTTTATTAATGAATGGGTAAGTATGCAGAATTTATATTTCTGCATACTTACCCATTCCTTATATCCAAAACTGCCACCGCAGACCGGTCGCACTGCCGCAGACCCATTGTACCACTGCAGACCCGCCACACTGGACTGGACAGGTGAGTGTACCAGGGGAGTCTTTGGGGAATCTTAGGGTCAGGCTTCGGGGAGGAGAGGGTTAGGGTAATGGAAGGGGATGGTTATGGTAGGGATTAGGATAAGGATTGGGCTTAGATAAATATTTACCATTCGCCGTTGCAATTTTGTCCTGGGGATGATCGAATGCTTCTCCTCAGCGAGGCAGTAACAAACCATTTTAGAACTAGTTCAGAACTGGCTGGTATAAAGTGACCCTTACAAAAAGGGCCGTTCTAACCGCACACCCACACCCATTATAAAATTACTCCCCTACAGTCCATATTGCATGCAGCAATTAAACTTATTTTCTTTGCAAAATGCTCTACTATAGCTGGCACTGTTGTGTGACTGGATCATACAGAACACTGAGCATTTTTACTATACAAGTTTGCTGGTCCATTGGGTGATGTATAGCACTTGCCCTAATGTATTAATCCCTAATGTCCTATAGAGTGGAAGCTTGCAGGAATTGCCCTCATACCTACCCAGTCTGTCTGTTACTACAGTATTGTTTTAATTGTTAAAATTGTAAAGTGCTATATAATCTGTTGGTACTATTTAAAAACCTGGTAATAAATAATAATTAAAAAAAAAAACATTGGTTCCCAAACATGGTCCCCAACAGTGCATGTTTTCAGATATCCTTGATGGAGCACATGTGTGGTTATTACTGACTGTTTTAAAAGATTTACAGGTGGTATCATTATATCCCTTGTTCTATAGGGAGATTTGGAAAACATGCAAACATCCCAAACATGTTGGGAACCACTGAAATAAGATAGATAAAGTACTTACCTTAGTGGTGAGATGCTTAGTTCACTGCTGAGTAGTCTATGCTTTTCTATGGGAACCACTAAGTCCTAGTGCAGGCAACTGCCCACAATCAAATATCTGAGAAAAAAATATTGCATAGTTATTCATAATAAGCCATCAGACACTAATGCTTTCAAACAGCATGTGACTACAAAACTTGGGGTCCCCCAGTAATCATTAGGGTTTACCAGCCAGGACTGACAGCGCTATAATGGGAAAAACTGCCTCACCATCATAATTGTCAACCAATCCCTAGGTTAGTCAACAGCATGGAGACCACTTTTTAGGTCTGTCCAGCCCTAGTGTTCCTACAGTCCTGGTCAGGTGGTTAAAAAGAAGTTAGGCCAAGTATTTTTAATGACTGCAAGGCCGTATTCAGAGATCCAAGCCGCAAATATACTCACTGACCCTCCAAAATCCCAGTCACTCTTCTTGCTAATCCGTGCTCTCGGATACTTACGCCTCCATAGACCAGCTGTAACTTTCCGTGTGCTGTTCCATGCGTATATGTCCTCCGTCCGTGCATATCTTTATAATTGTGCCCACTTTTCATCATTTAAATGCCCCCCCTCCCATTTATATGTAAAGTCTTCAGTGCGTATTTTTACGTGCTAGATACGGACTTATGTGACACCATGCGATGCACAAGTCTGTCCGTAAGTCTACATGAACTTCATAAAAATAGTTACTACGCATGTGCAGTTTAAACGTACCTAAAAATACGCACGGAACTGCCCAAAAAAACGGATCTCTGAATACAGCCCTGCAAGAGCACACTGGCACATGGTGAACAGCAAGTGCCAGAAAACCCTGATTATTATTTTTACACCTTTTCTGTGATGTTTTCTGCATTGTTACTACTATTTACTTCTTTTGGGAAATTTATTCAGAAACAACACGTCATTTGAATTTCTAAGCTTTTTTGTTTTGTTTTTTACATGCATTCTCATGTACATGACTGAATAATAGGTTTTTGCTAGCATCATTTAGCTTTACCTTTTAACTTCTGGTTTCCTCTGTTACAAAGCCAATCATAACAGATCATATGTCAGAGATAGATCCTAACCTGGCTCCAAGTGTAATCCTTCATTTAAGCCGTCTGAACATGTTTTCTTTAGGAAGTTTGGCCTGGGTGACAGGGCCACAGCTCTATTTATAAGAATTACTGCTGTCCTCCATAAACTTTTAATAGTTTTCTCTGATGGGGGTCATATCCTGCCCAATTATTGGCTGTAAGGGCCTTGCTGGAATGTGGCATATAACCTTTATTGTATTCTCCTATCCTTTGTTTCGACTACACAACACACCCTGGCGCGTTAATTTAAAACTATATATATATATATCATATCCTGCCATTGGCTGTAAGGGCCTTGCTGGAATGTGGCATATAACCTTTATTGTATTCTCCTATCCTTTGTTTCGACTACACAACACAACACA
>WWET01003389.1:109999-121154 GCA_011038615.1 Limnodynastes dumerilii
GGACCGCGAGATCTCAGGACTGGACCACGAGACAGGACCTCAGGACTGGACCACGAGACAGGACCTCAGGACTGGACCACGAGACAGGACCTCAGGACTGGAGGCAAGGTTGCTGGACCGGACCGGACGCAAGGTTGCTGGACCGGACTGGAGGCAAGGTTGCTGGACCGGACTGGAGGCAAGGTTGCTGGACCGGACTGGAGGCAAGGTTGCTGGACCGGACTGGAGGCAAGGTTGCTGGACCGGACTGGAGGCAAGGTTGCTGGACCGGACTGGAGGCAAGGTTGCTGGACCGGACTGGAGGCAAGGTTGCTGGACCGGACTGGAGGCAAGGTTGCTGGACCGGACTGGAGGCAAGGTTGCTGGACCGGACTGGAGGCAAGGTTGCTGGACCGGACTGGAGGCAAGGTTGCTGGACCGGACTGGAGGCAAGGTTGCTGGACCGGACTGGAGGCAAGGTTGCTGGACCGGACTGGAGGCAAGGTTGCTGGACCGGACTGGAGGCAAGGTTGCTGGACCGGACTGGAGGCAAGGTTGCTGGACCGGACTGGAGGCAAGGTTGCTGGACCGGACTGGAGGCAAGGTTGCTGGACCGGACTGGAGGCAAGGTTGCTGGACCGGACTGGAGGCAAGGTTGCTGGACCGGACTGGAGGCAAGGTTGCTGGACCGGACTGGAGGCAAGGTTGCTGGACCGGACTGGAGGCAAGGTTGCTGGACCGGACTGGAGGCAAGGTTGCTGGACCGGACTGGAGGCAAGGTTGCTGGACCGGACTGGAGGCAAGGTTGCTGGACCGGACTGGAGGCAAGGTTGCTGGACCGGACTGGAGGCAAGGTTGCTGGACCGGACTGGAGGCAAGGTTGCTGGACCGGACTGGAGGCAAGGTTGCTGGACCGGACTGGAGGCAAGGTTGCTGGACCGGACTGGAGGCAAGGTTGCTGGACCGGACTGGAGGCAAGGTTGCTGGACCGGACTGGAGGCAAGGTTGCTGGACCGGACTGGAGGCAAGGTTGCTGGACCGGACTGGAGGCAAGGTTGCTGGACCGGACTGGAGGCAAGGTTGCTGGACCGGACTGGAGGCAAGGTTGCTGGACCGGACTGGAGGCAAGGTTGCTGGACCGGACTGGAGGCAAGGTTGCTGGACCGGACTGGAGGCAAGGTTGCTGGACCGGACTGGAGGCAAGGTTGCTGGACCGGACTGGAGGCAAGGTTGCTGGACCGGACTGGAGGCAAGGTTGCTGGACCGGACTGGAGGCAAGGTTGCTGGACCGGACTGGAGGCAAGGTTGCTGGACCGGACTGGAGGCAAGGTTGCTGGACCGGACTGGAGGCAAGGTTGCTGGACCGGACTGGAGGCAAGGTTGCTGGACCGGACTGGAGGCAAGGTTGCTGGACCGGACTGGAGGCAAGGTTGCTGGACCGGACTGGAGGCAAGGTTGCTGGACCGGACTGGAGGCAAGGTTGCTGGACCGGACTGGAGGCAAGGTTGCTGGACCGGACTGGAGGCAAGGTTGCTGGACCGGACTGGAGGCAAGGTTGCTGGACCGGACTGGAGGCAAGGTTGCTGGACCGGACTGGAGGCAAGGTTGCTGGACCGGACTGGAGGCAAGGTTGCTGGACCGGACTGGAGGCAAGGTTGCTGGACCGGACTGGAGGCAAGGTTGCTGGACCGGACTGGAGGCAAGGTTGCTGGACCGGACTGGAGGCAAGGTTGCTGGACCGGACTGGAGGCAAGGTTGCTGGACCGGACTGGAGGCAAGGTTGCTGGACCGGACTGGAGGCAAGGTTGCTGGACCGGACTGGAGGCAAGGTTGCTGGACCGGACTGGAGGCAAGGTTGCTGGACCGGACTGGAGGCAAGGTTGCTGGACCGGACTGGAGGCAAGGTTGCTGGACCGGACTGGAGGCAAGGTTGCTGGACCGGACTGGAGGCAAGGTTGCTGGACCGGACTGGAGGCAAGGTTGCTGGACCGGACTGGAGGCAAGGTTGCTGGACCGGACTGGAGGCAAGGTTGCTGGACCGGACTGGAGGCAAGGTTGCTGGACCGGACTGGAGGCAAGGTTGCTGGACCGGACTGGAGGCAAGGTTGCTGGACCGGACTGGAGGCAAGGTTGCTGGACCGGACTGGAGGCAAGGTTGCTGGACCGGACTGGAGGCAAGGTTGCTGGACCGGACTGGAGGCAAGGTTGCTGGACCGGACTGGAGGCAAGGTTGCTGGACCGGACTGGAGGCAAGGTTGCTGGACCGGACTGGAGGCAAGGTTGCTGGACCGGACTGGAGGCAAGGTTGCTGGACCGGACTGGAGGCAAGGTTGCTGGACCGGACTGGAGGCAAGGTTGCTGGACCGGACTGGAGGCAAGGTTGCTGGACCGGACTGGAGGCAAGGTTGCTGGACCGGACTGGAGGCAAGGTTGCTGGACCGGACTGGAGGCAAGGTTGCTGGACCGGACTGGAGGCAAGGTTGCTGGACCGGACTGGAGGCAAGGTTGCTGGACCGGACTGGAGGCAAGGTTGCTGGACCGGACTGGAGGCAAGGTTGCTGGACCGGACTGGAGGCAAGGTTGCTGGACCGGACTGGAGGCAAGGTTGCTGGACCGGACTGGAGGCAAGGTTGCTGGACCGGACTGGAGGCAAGGTTGCTGGACCGGACTGGAGGCAAGGTTGCTGGACCGGACTGGAGGCAAGGTTGCTGGACCGGACTGGAGGCAAGGTTGCTGGACCGGACTGGAGGCAAGGTTGCTGGACCGGACTGGAGGCAAGGTTGCTGGACCGGACTGGAGGCAAGGTTGCTGGACCGGACTGGAGGCAAGGTTGCTGGACCGGACTGGAGGCAAGGTTGCTGGACCGGACTGGAGGCAAGGTTGCTGGACCGGACTGGAGGCAAGGTTGCTGGACCGGACTGGAGGCAAGGTTGCTGGACCGGACTGGAGGCAAGGTTGCTGGACCGGACTGGAGGCAAGGTTGCTGGACCGGACTGGAGGCAAGGTTGCTGGACCGGACTGGAGGCAAGGTTGCTGGACCGGACTGGAGGCAAGGTTGCTGGACCGGACTGGAGGCAAGGTTGCTGGACCGGACTGGAGGCAAGGTTGCTGGACCGGACTGGAGGCAAGGTTGCTGGACCGGACTGGAGGCAAGGTTGCTGGACCGGACTGGAGGCAAGGTTGCTGGACCGGACTGGAGGCAAGGTTGCTGGACCGGACTGGAGGCAAGGTTGCTGGACCGGACTGGAGGCAAGGTTGCTGGACCGGACTGGAGGCAAGGTTGCTGGACCGGACTGGAGGCAAGGTTGCTGGACCGGACTGGAGGCAAGGTTGCTGGACCGGACTGGAGGCAAGGTTGCTGGACCGGACTGGAGGCAAGGTTGCTGGACCGGACTGGAGGCAAGGTTGCTGGACCGGACTGGAGGCAAGGTTGCTGGACCGGACTGGAGGCAAGGTTGCTGGACCGGACTGGAGGCAAGGTTGCTGGACCGGACTGGAGGCAAGGTTGCTGGACCGGACTGGAGGCAAGGTTGCTGGACCGGACTGGAGGCAAGGTTGCTGGACCGGACTGGAGGCAAGGTTGCTGGACCGGACTGGAGGCAAGGTTGCTGGACCGGACTGGAGGCAAGGTTGCTGGACCGGACTGGAGGCAAGGTTGCTGGACCGGACTGGAGGCAAGGTTGCTGGACCGGACTGGAGGCAAGGTTGCTAGAGGAGTTCTGGATTGAAACCTTGAGAGTGGACAGATCTGATCCCTGAATACACTGGTAAGAATCTAATGTATTTTTGGCTATTGTAACATATGTTTGATTGTTAAATTGAAGTAAACATGATGTGACTATTATTGGAACACAACCTGCGTCTGTTTTTCCTTATTATAAAATACGCATCTATTGAACTACATTGCGTATGCTATTATTGGTTCGCATTGCGTGCGTCACTATTAATTCGCATTGCGTGCGAATTTATTTGCGTATTGTTATTATATGCATGTTACGCTATTAGGAATAGAAAAATATCTTTATCACATTGATGATCGAAATTTGGTGAAAATTAATATCATTAATACAATCCGTGAATATCACGATGGAAATCATTAATCATAGCATGGTAATATTATTCATAAGCAAACCTTAAAAATCCAAGTCTATGCACTCATTTAAGCCTCCAGGATACAACGTTTGCAACATGTGGATCCAGTATGCTTCTCTGGAGCACAGGCGTTGATATCTATCGCCACCTCTGGTGGTAATAGGTATAGTCTCTATGCCCATTATCCTAAGGCAAGAGGCATTTGAGCTACAGCATTTTGCGAAATGCGTAGCTACACTACTGCGTGGATTTTGGTTCAAGATATTCCGCCTGTGCTCCAAAGATCTAAGGCACAAAGGACGTGTGGTGCGCCCCACATACTGGATTCCACACTCGCAATTAAGCAGATATATCAAATATGCAGTTTGGCAATTAACACATGTTTTAACAGGATAAGTTACACCAGTAACGTGTGACTTAAAAGTTTTTGCCTTATTATGAATAAGGCTACATGTTAAGCACCTATTGCTGTTACATCTATAACATCCAATTATCTTGGGCAGGCTCCATTTTTCACTTGTAATACTTTGAGCTTTTTTGAGATTCTTACTGTAAAAACTTGGCGCTAAATAATTACCCAAATTTTTTGCTTTTTTAAAAATCACCTGTGGATTGTCAGATAAACAGGATTTAAGCATGGGATCATAAAGGAGGGTTTGATAATTACGCTTGATGATGTTAGTAATTTTATTTGCAGCACAATTATACTGTGATACAAAGAATGGAAATTTGGGTTTAGAGCTATCCTTCTTTTTATGCTGAGGATGTGATACTAAAAGGGAGGACCTCTCTAAAGATGTCACATCCTGTAGGGCCTCCTCCAACAGGGAGTCAGGTTAAGACCTCTCTCGGAAAGTCCCAATTAAATGCTCCACCTGAGGTTTAAAAGTATCAATAGAAGAACAGTTGCGTCGTAAACGACGCAGCTGTCCTTTCGGTATATTGGTGAGCCAAGCTCTTTTGTGGTTACTGTTGTACTCCAGAAAGTTGTTACAATCTACAGTTTTTTGAAAAGTATAAGTAGTGATAACGGAATCTATTATCTCAACTGTAATATCCAAATAATGAATTTTTACCGGACTGATGTCACAGGTAAAACTAAGATTAAATGTATTAGAATTTAAACTAAAAAGGTATGAAAATACCTATAATTACCAACTGTGAGAGAACCTCTTATAAGAATTTGTTTCTTTTCCAAAGGACTTGTAATGTTTAGTAAATATGAATTAAAATAAGGCTAAAACATACAATGTTTCTTATATAAATGTATTTTTATTATAGTTTGCTTACTTTAGGGAATATCGACAGGTTTAAAACTATGTTCTAATTAAGTGCACACACCAGTTAACCAATTAAGGTAATTAAAGGTATATAAAGGGATTCTTTAGGAACCCTTCATTACCCCTTCTGAAGAAATTGTAGGTGTTACAAAGAAACGCGTCAAGGACGCATCCTGTGTACCCCTCGTTCGCACAGCCTGCACAAGCACTTTGCTCCATTCATAAGGGTCTTCTTTTGTTGTTTCAACGCCAGACGGAACAAGTAAAAAACGTATTGTTTTCCTGCACCAAGCCTACTGCTCTTCTTGCAGCACCACACTACATAGGGCTGCCTCACGAGTGCTATAAGCCACGAGGTACTCAGTGAGATTCTCACAACCTACGTTGGGACTATACATCATGCTGGAATGACTCAGTTACACACAGCACTGCTCCTGTAGACTGCACAAGGAGACGCACATTGGCAGACGAGAAGTACAGCGGTCGTGGTATCTGCCTTTGTCCCTTTATTGGGACATACCGGGACGCCAAGCTTACCATCTGTTTCCCAGGAGAATTGTGTGCGGTTGATCACAGATCCAGCAAGTATTCCAAGCGGTTATTCTTAAGGCTCCACTAATACACTCTTTTTGGAGTCCAGTATCATACTAGCGTGGGAACCGTGAGTAACAGCAATTTAGATCTATTGATCAGACATTCAATCTAACAAACTGCAACATTGTGTGGCATTCTGCAACTTTATTACTAATCCTCAATACGTGATTGCACTATACTTGAACCAACTGTACAATTGAAATGACCTTCTGGATTTCAGAGTTACTCAAGTGGTAACCTTACAACTCAGGCCCATTGTTTTAGAGCTTGTTATATTGTTGATGCACATATTATTGTGCACATCTTATCTTAGAGGGGTACTATAGATGCACAACTACCTTAAGTTTTGTATATTTTATTGTGTTTAATAAATTTATATTGTTTTATAAAACCTGTCGATTTTCCCCAATTTTCTTTAGCGCTCCTCCAGAATTTGTATTTATGTATATAAATGGTTGACCAACATGGACTCTTATAAATCACAGGGATGGATGCGCCCCTTAAGAAAACATTCTAATTTTGATAGAGAGACATCTAGTTCTCAAAATTCCCAAAAGGAATCTGAAAGCGCACCATCATCCCAACGACTCCCTTTAGGTGTACGTTTCTGCACCCAGAAATGACACGGAGAACAAAGTGTACGTAGTGGGGCGGTCAGTGGAAACTGAGGCCACTAAAACCTGACCTGCAACAACTTACCCTGGAACTTCTCTCAATAATCAATAAGGGGTTATCATTTGTTCCTTTTACTAAATTTGATAAATTCATATAAAAAATTGAGACCACTAGGTTCAACAGACAGTTAAAGTTACAACGGAAACAAGAAAAGGTAGGAGCACTTGCAATTAGACGGTACACCCTACCAGACTTCAATGGCTGCTCTTGCTGGGAGGATAAGTCCCTTAATTAACAAAAGATACAAAAAAGGAATGCAGAGCCCCCATGGGGTCTAGTAGTAAATTATGGTAATTTATTTCAATAGAAAGCATATATATATATATAGACCATTGAGACAACAGTTTAAAATTAATAATTTAAAAAAACTACACAATTAATAATTATTACACTTAATTTGGCTAAAGGCTACAGCACTTACACGAAAAAATACATAAACAACATATATAAAATGAAAAATAAAAATAAATAGCTGTTGATCAGGCAGCTAGTGAAAACCTATAATTGCACACTGTATCCAATATATATCGTTGTTAGATATTGGGGATCCCAATTGTGTTTATACTTTTATACATGTCCACATGAAATTTGATTTAAAAAAAAGACTTGTATGTTGGTTTGTAATAGCACTTTAATAGTTGCACATTGATCCTTGTCTATAAAATCTATACTTCCTCCTTTTTCTACCATCTAATCTATCTACCATGGACTCCCATTGAACTGTGTTACAAGCAAACTGTCAGCCGTGTGCTGACTACCTCTATAACTGTGAATTCCACTAACCAAAGAGAAAAGCAGGTAGCAGATCGGGCAACACATGTGGAGACCCGCAAGGCAGCGGGAGGTCCGTTCTCCGCTTGAAAAACAGTCAATTACAGCTGATTGTCACTCGCTATACTGCAGACTCAATAGCGCTGTAAACAAAGGAGTCCGGAGCGGCAAGTGGACGCAGCTCCACAACGATAACTGCGATTGTCTTTCTCCCCCATTCTCTGTTTACTACACTCTATGTACCAATAAGAGAGAATTAGAATCTATATTTTAATCCCAGTTTTTGCCACTAGCGCTCGTCGCAACATATTCACATAGCTCCACAACGATAACTATTCTTTGCATTCCTATTCCCCACACGGAGGAGTGATCTACAGCTGATTGCCAGCATTATAATACAGGCGACCGGAGCGGTGCAGATCTATGATAAGGAACCTTCTCTGAGCCCGACGGTGCCGCACATCTTGTTTCACAGTCGGATCCAAAAAGCCTATAACGCGAGTACAGATAAGTACCACTCTATACTACGTGTGTAAACTGACTATTGGATAAATATCTGCCTACAAAATCACCAACTTCTATAGCTACCATCAATAACAATCTATCTACATTTATCTGTCTGGCCAGTGATTACTGCCTAATAACACTCCTATTACAAACCAACATACGAGCCTTTTTTTTAAATCAAATTTGATGTGGACATGTATAAAAGTATAAACACAATTGGGGTCCCCAATATCTAACAATTATATATATTGGATACAGTGTGCAATTATAGGTTTTCACTAGCTGCCTGATCAACAGCTATTTATTGTTATTTTTCATTTTATATATGTTGTTTATGTATTTTTTCGTGTAAGTGCTGTAGCCTTTAGCCAAATTAAGTGTAATAATTATTAATTGTGTAGTTTTTTTAAATTATTAATTTTAAACTGTTGTCTCAATGGTCTATATATATATATATGCTTTCTATTGAAATAAATTACCATAATTTACTACTAGACCCCATGGGGGCTCTGCATTCCTTTTTTGTATCTTTTGTTAATTAAGGGACTTATCCTCCCAGCAAGAGCAGCCATTGAAGTCTGGTAGGGTGTACCGGCTTCTTAGTTAAAGTTACAAGAACATTTCAAAGAAAAAACAGCTACCTCATACATGCCACATTTGAGAGGAAAGCCTATATCATAAAACCCCTCCATAAAACTATTTATGGAGCAATAGGATACATTAAAAAAAATTCAAAAAACAACTCAAACAGTCCCTAAATTATCAAACAAAGAAACCCTCACCTTGTCATAAGACTGGCAGACAACGTAGGTTTGGAAGACCTACAAGATCAGTGAAATTGACAGAAAACTCTCAGATAAAGAAGTGTATCAACTCCTTCTCAGGGACCCAATACAGGATTTTAAACAAAAACTGGATAGCATACTTTCGGAAGCATTTATACAACTATTTACCACAGAGGATACTCTAAAATATCTATCAAATACCCAAGAAAACCAATATTATACACAAAAACCAATGAAATCCCACCGGGAGGCCGATTATATAAGCAGGGGGTCTATTTATTACAAAGTAGCCAAGTACACTTTATTTCTACAACCATGTGTACAGAACAATGCTTCATATATAGGGACACCTCAGACTTACTTCTCAAACTTTGGGCTCTTCCAGAATTGTCTACCTATGCAATTACATCATATGCTATTTGTATACCTTCATACACCATCAGGGAGTCCTGCATGCTGTTAAGTAACAAATTACAGATAATCTGCTTTAAACAGATCCTAAACCGGATTTCTGTTTGAATCTTATGGAGAAAACTCTTGACTAGGTATTATTTCTGGTTTAACGACTATCATTACATACTAAATGGGCTGTGCTATGGGATCTGCAGTAGCCTCAGCCTCTATGAATACTTTTATGGATGCCTATGAGAGGGAACTACTTTACCAAGACCAAAGATTTAATGATGGTATTGTTAAAATATTGACGATCTCTTAAGGGTATGGAAATCTGATCTAAATACTTTTGAGGAATTATTTCAAGAACTTAATATGAATGGTAGTCCTATCAAGTTTACTTACATTTCGGACCCTCATTGTATACATTACCTTGATTTACAAATTTCCATTATGAACCATAAAATTCAGACGAACCTATATTGTAAACAGATCGCAATAACATATTAGGAGCAGACTCATTCCATCCTGCAGCACTTAAATATGGCAAATGTTGTGGGTACATAGCATAGTATTAAATCATAAACAAATCATTAAATCAGTAAACAAATCATAAAACATCTCATAGATCACATAGTCTCCTATATCTCTCACTACTTCTTCTGTTAGCTGGTGATATCTCTCCAAATCCTGGTCCCCCTCACATCTCTCACACAAATCAATCAAACTCTGGACACTATAGGAATCATAGAAACATAGAAACATAGAAAGTGACGGCAGATAAGAGCCACATGGTCCATCCAGTCTGCCCAGTTGTTTATTTAAAACTATACTGACCCTAGACTCTATTTACCCTCAATTTAGTTTGAGATTTAGGATATTCTTATATTTATCCCAAGTATGTTTACACTGTTCTACTGTGTTACCTCTACCCCCTCAGATGGGAGGTTATTCCACTTATCTATCACCCTTTCAGTGAAGTCATTATCCGCACATTTCCTCTGAATCTACCACCCTCCAATTTATATTCATGTCCTCGTGTTCTATTACATCTCTTACTCTGAAAAATGCCCCCTCCTGTACCTGTTTACACCCCTTGATATATGTGAAAGCTGCTATCTATCATATCCCCCCCTCTCCCTTCTCTGCTCCAAGCTTTACATGATTACTTCCTCTAGTCTGTCTCTGTATGATGTGTGACACAGGCCATGCTCCATTTTAGTTGCTCTTCTCTGCTCCCAGTTATGCATGTTAGTTCCTCTAGTCTTTCTTTGTATGTTGTGTGACACAGGCCATGGACCAGTGCTGGATTGAAACCCTGTAGACAACCCTAGGCAGTCGAAATCTTGAGTCCAACCTCACGTGCACGCTAGTGGGATAACATTGAAAAGTAGCGTTCCTGTTAGATCCCTTTCTGTTTGCTTAAAGATTGTGAGCTCTTGTGAGCATTGCACCTCTATCTTCGTGCCCTCCACCTGCTCCCATCTCATCTCTACCTCCTCTGTATCAATACTTGAATTGTTTTGTATTTTTGGCTTGCGGTCACCTTTGTGTCATATTTACCCAATAATCATGTTACGTCTATGCTTTTAGGTTATCATGCAAATATGAAACACATTTCCTGTCTCCCACCACCTTCAAAAACAATAAACTGTGCACTATGGAATGTACGCTAACCTCAATTCATGACCTTTTCCTTTCTAACAACCTTAACCTTCTTGCACTAACAGAAACTTGGCTCTCTGAATCTGACACTGCCTCACCTGCTGCCCTCTCACATGGTGGCCTTCACTTTACTCATACCTCCAGGCCTGGAGACAGACGGGGTGGTG
Source organism: Limnodynastes dumerilii (assembly GCA_011038615.1). Taxonomy (NCBI): domain Eukaryota; kingdom Metazoa; phylum Chordata; class Amphibia; order Anura; family Limnodynastidae; genus Limnodynastes; species Limnodynastes dumerilii. The sequence continues at coordinate 120,908 of WWET01003389.1, forward strand.
GACTTCAAAAACACTGTGCACTATGGAATGTACGCTAACCTCAATTCATGACCTTTTCCTTTCTAACAACCTTAACCTTCTTGCACTAACAGAAACTTGGCTCTCTGAATCTGACACTGCCTTGCCTGCTGCCCTCTCACATGACATGCTNCACATCCTTTACATGCTGTACGCATCTTTAACCCTTATCCTCTGCGTGTCGCTGTAATCTATCGTCCCCCCAGTGAATCCTGCCAACAATACAATT
>WWET01003389.1:126633-140516 GCA_011038615.1 Limnodynastes dumerilii
CAGGAATGCTGAGTGGCCTAGGGATACGTCTCAACGCAGCCAGAGGATGACAACAGGCACCATCAACGAACCAAGACAGGACAAGGCAACATACAGTGGTGAACGCGTGGCTAGCAGACCCTTACGCGTTTCATCTCTCTGCGGCGACTTCTTCAGAGGGAAGTAAATGCTTGATTGAAACAGGTGAGCTACTTTTATATCCACGTGTTGATAGGAATAACTAACACCTGAGAGAACCTTATATGTTACAAAAAAGGCATATATGTCATACAAATAGTCTCAAGAAGTAAAAGATGCAAATTATATTATATTAATAAAGGAACGAATAATATAACAAAAAATACGTATTTAAATAAAAATTGTGATAATAAAATTCTAAACAAAAGATATTCTGATGGAAGACAGCTAACAAATGTGAATGCGTGTGGAAAGGTACGACCCTAACTGGCTGGGACAGATGCATGCACCCATACACACACATGCACATAGAATAATACCATAAAAAAATAGAAAACATATGTAATATTTAATTAAAAATATTTTTTAATATTTTACATTTTTACATTTTTAAACATTTTTATGAGCATTTTTTTGAAAGACAGATAGACGTCCAGGAAAATATTCACAGATCTAGATGTTGGAAATGTACATGGGAGACGTCCTCGAACTCCCGGATCCCACAGGATATTTGAACACGTCTCCCACACATAAGAGAAATACTCTATTGTTCCATGGTAATGGTTACAAAAACCATGCAAATAATGTGGATAAACATAAACATAACAAGGATAGTAAACAATGAACATATGATAAAATAGGTAGAATAAATAAAAACGATGAGAATATGTAAATTCAAAAACAGGGATGAAACAACAATCAAAATACCAATCTGAGATGTACATAAATACATGATACATATGTACGTAATTGTAAAGATGAAAATTGTATACTAGTAATAAAATAAATACTAAAAAGGACTAATAAATGAGCCTTTAATTAAATTACTGCATTAAGTTCCATGTTTTCATTTAGTCCATCTGGAGTGAGGGAATTCATTTGATGGATCCAAATGCCTCTTGTTTACAAAGTTGCTTAAAACGGTCTCCACCTCTCACCGTGGGCCGTATATGTTCTATTCCGACAACTTCTAGGCTGTCAGGGTTCCCTTTGTGTACCGAGGCAAAATGACTTGATACACTATGTGCCATGCATTTTTTAAGAACATTTCGTCTATGCTCACTAAAGCGTGTGCGAAGCGACCTTGTGGTACGTCCCACGTAATACAAGTTGCAATCGCATTTTAATACATAAACAACGTAGGATGTACCACAATTTATTAGACTCTTAATAATGAACTTCCTGCAAACTCCATTTATTACAGGTTTAAATACAGTTCTATTTTTCACATGTTTGCATGTAAGGCACCTAATATTATTGCACTTAAAACAGCCAACAGTGGAGGGGGATAACCAATTTTGATTGTTGTATTTATGGGCCAAACCCTTAGATTCTGACTTTGGTTTTAGAAAACTAGGAGCTAATAAGTTTCTAAGATTCTTTCCTTTTTTTTAAAATCACACAAGGTTGTATGGGTAAAATTTCTTTTAATTTTTTATCTTGTAATAATATAGAATAGTTGTTTTTAAATATATTTTTTATTTTATTGGATTCTCTATTAAATTTTGTTATAAAGGCACATTCATTATATAAAGATTTTGAACCCTTCACTCCTTGTAATTTGTATTTTTTACTTTCCAATAAATCCAACCTATTCATACCCTGCACTTCCTCCAAAGCTCTATCTAGGAGCTGTGTAGGATATTCTCTCTCTTTAAACTTCAATATCATTTCAGAAGCTTGTTTCTCAAATTCAGTGGAAGAAGTACAGTTTCTTTTTAAGCGCATCAACTGGCCTTTAGAAACATTATTTTTCCACTTAGAGTAGTGGGCACTATGGTAATGTAGATATTTATTGGCGTCTGTAGGTTTGTGGTAAGTGGAAGTAACAATCCTTGAATCGTGAACCCTCAATGAGAGGTCAAGGAAATCCATAGACTGAGAATCGAGTTTATGAGTAAATCTCAAATTATAATTATTATTGTTAAGGTGTGAGATGAATTCAAGTGCTCTGTGTTCACCACCACCCCAAATTATAAAAAGGTTATCTATATAACGGCCATAGAGGACCAGGTCCGCCCCGAACTCGCTTCCCCACATGTGGGCGTTTTCAAAATCGCCCACATATAGGTTCGCGTAGCTCGGGGCAAAGCGGGTCCCCATGGCCGTCCCCTGCACCTGTAAATAATGTGAACTCCCAAATAAAAAGTGATTGTGTGTAAGGATAAATGAGATACAATCAGATATAAATTTTTGTTGTGAAATGGGTAAGTAACCACGTTTTAAGATATTAGTGATGGTGGTGGTGCCCAAATTGTGAGGGATATTGGTGTATAAAAATTCTATATCCAAAGTGAGGAAATTATAGTGATCCTTCCAAACAATATCTTTAAGTAAATGGAGAAGATGGGTTGTGTCTCTAATGTAAGATTTAAGATGGGGAACCAAAGGTTGGAGAAAAGTGTCAATATAAAAAGAAAGATTGGACGTGAGTGAATGTAGACCAGAAATAATGGGTCTACCAGGGGGACAAATTAAACATTTGTGAATCTTGGGCATATAAGGTTATCTCAGCTGTTTGTTATTCCTATCAACACGTGGATATAAAAGTAGCTCACCTACAATTTCAATCAAGCATTTACTTTCCTCTGAGGAAGTCGCCGCAGAGCGATGAAACGCGTAAGGGTCTGCTAGCCACGCGTTCACCACTGTATGTTGCCTTGTCCTGTCTTGGTTCGTTGATGATGACTGTTGTCATCCTCCGGCTGCGTTGAGACGTATCCCTAGGCCACTCAGCATTCCTGCTAACATCTATACTCACCTCTTCAGCTGCTGGTTCCATCTCATAGCAGCGTGCAGTCCCTAGGGGCCATCAGTTCCTGGGGTCCATCGCTCCAGTTATTCAGTTTCACCTTCCAACCGTGAATGTTGCAACACAATAACATTTATCATTTATCATTTCATCCACCATTCTCAAGTTTACTCAGTTGCTATTTGACATTTATTCATCTATTTTCATCCATCAGATACTTTGTAACCTATTGTTGCAATTGTCACCACCACCCAGGGTACCCTGTTCTTATTACTCTTCACAGGAACTATTCCAATATATTTCAATACCTCATTTACAGTGCATCTACAGTGGTTGTTCACGTGACTTGTCCATTTGTTATTCATTTTTTAATATGTGTTTGATGTTTTAATAAATTGTTTAATTTATGTCATACAGTTTCAAGAAGTTATATTTTTAATTCCTATGTTTCTGGCGCTTTTCTACCACATTTTTTTCCTAATAAACAAATTAGCACCTCAAACAGTCCCTTTCAATAGTGAGGGGATATTGCACATACGTCCTTAATTTACCGATCTGTCAAGATACAATCAAATACCAGAGGTATCAATTAATATCAGCTTATAGAGTGACCTCTATTTGGCCAGGGTCTGGTGATTCATGGACATGCCTTGAAGGTAGTGGGGCAGAACAAGCTATGGCTCTGAGCAGTTTATGGCCCTGTCGTAAAAAGTATCAGTATATTAGGGGGGGTCATAAAAGCTAGATCTCTGAGGAATATTCTCTCCAGACCCCAAACTGTCACTTGTCACAGAGGTGGGGGCTACTTGGAGAGGAGCAGGTTTTGTCTTTAAAAAGGTTACATAGAAGAGGTGTCCCTGATTTCTGGTCTGTCCCGACCCGGAAGGTTCTTGTGGCAAGTCTTTCTATGTTTTCCCCTTTTATTTTATAAGAAACTGTTTTGCATATTGTATGTCCATTTTGTTATTCTCTGTAACTAAGCATTGTGATTATTATCATATTAAATATCAATTAATAAGTTCATGTCTCTGTGTTCTTATGGATTCACGTGATAAAAACAGGGGGTAGGAATCTTAAAAAGCGCTACATAAAATCCTGCGGCAGATAATTTACCCTAGAGTGTCCATAACATCTCTAATGATAGTAAACAAATTAATATAAATATGGGTAAAATATAAACAGCGCTGGATAAAAGTCTATAATGGTAAAAAACGTTTATGTATAGAAACCATGAATGTTCATAGGGAAAGCGGCATACAGGTGAAACGTCAGTCCACAATGTATCCCCAAGAATAAAATGTCCACTGTAGTTCAATCTCTCATCAGCGTTATTGCATAGGATAAAAGAGAGAAAATATATGGATCAGTAAACAGATAAAAATAATGTTAGACCTTTGAGTCTTAAAATCTTAAGTTTACTAGGTACATAATAAAAACAGTGACATATCAACAAAAAAATGACATAATTTAAAAGCTGTGGGGTAAAAAAAACTCCCCTACCGAGATTAACAAGCGTCCTGGAAATGCTGCAAAATGTGGACGTCCAGGCAGCAGGTGGAAAAGAGGTCCATGTACAGATGGACTAGTAACAACCTCCATTTAATGTGTACCAGAGTTCGGGTGGTTTAAAGGAGTCACTACTATTGTACTACACTTATGTATCTCGATAATTTTTGCTGTGCGGGATTGGAGTATGCTTGCTGGCTACCAGGTCCCATTATGGTGATAGATTTTTTGGATAGAGGTATGTGTGGCGCTATATTTGACACAAATTTATACCACATGCAATGTTTTTTTCAACATGTTTCTTCAACGTTTTTTTCTGTGCCTATTTGATAATACAGGGAATTTATTATGCCATTTTGATTGGGTTTAAGCTTTACATTATCCTGTTTTGGGTGATCCAGAGGGGTTAGTATTGCACCACCCATGTATATATGAATAATTTTCATTGGATGGATCCATAACATGTTTTAAAGCTTTTAGATCCTATAATTGATATGGACGGTTTAGGTGGAGCTATAGGTGATATTCGGGTACGTGGAACATAGTTTGATTGTATCATCAGCTGTGCGTATTAGAAATTTTTTCTGCTACAGGGGGATATATATGTCATCTTTATTCCCTGGTATATATGTTCCCGTTCTATGAATTGGTTATTGTCTGTTTAGAGTGTTATTTATATATTTATATATTTATTGTTCCCGTATATTGCTTATTATTGCTAATTATGAAGTTATGCATTTATGATTCATATGTTTTCTGTACTCCACTAAGAACCTTTCACCAATTAAAGATCAGCTGCTTCTTCCTCCATAAAAGAGACTGCACAAAGAGCTTCCGGACGACTATTAAGAAAGTGCGACGCCCGAAACGCATTTAGTTTTCCGGACTTTGAATCAGCTGTGCTGTACCTTCTCCCCGCCGTAGTGCATCCGGTGCCATGGGAACTCTTTTCCACCTGCTGCCTGGACGTCCACACTTTGCAGCATTTCCAGGACGCTTGTTAATCTCGGTAGGGGAGTTTTTTTTACCCCACAGCTTGTAAATTATGTCATTTTATGTTGATATGTCACTGTTTTTATTATGTACCTGGTAAACTTAAAATTTTAAGACTCAAAGGTCTAACATCATTTTTATCTGTTTACTGATCCATATATTTTCTCTCTTTTATCCTATGCAATAACGCTGATGAGAGATTGAACTACAGTGGACATTTTATTCTTGGGTATACATTGTGGACTGACATTTCACCTGTATGCCGCTATCCTTATGGATTCACGTGTCAGACCAGCTCGGTTATTAAACGCTACTGAATGGTAACCGAAGGGGCCATTCTGAGTTGATGATAATTCTGATAAAGTATAACTGTGCTAGATTGGTGTAAAGGAGAACCCGAAGGCCTCCTGTGAATAGCCTTGGTGGTGGCAGTTCATTGGTACTAAGTCATATTTGAGTTGGGAGAAGGGGCACTAATCATTGGAGAACAGACCAGGTGGCTGTTTTGATTAACCCTTTGAGCCCCAGATAAGTCACGAAAGCCTCAGGTGAGGTCAGGGTCGTGACCGCCGGATTCACTATTCCGGACGTATTGCACATACGTCCTTAATTTACCGATCTTTAAGACTGCATATATGCAATCTACGAAACAAAACGATATGTAGATTACATAAAATAGTTATTACGCATGCGTAGTAGCTACTATTGGTAAATTAAGGACGTATGTGCAATACATCCGGGGTTGTGAATCCAGGCCATTATTGGGGACCAATTCTTTACCTAAGCTGCCTATTAGGACTGATTCAATTAGGACCGATTTTTACCTACCGTAAATGATTAGAAAAAGCGCACTGCAAGCTTTTTACTGTCAGTTACGGTAGGTAAAAATACGCGATTTTTATGTGCACCTCTATGGAGCACACATAAATATCCCCCCAAAAAATACGCGGAATTAGCACTGCAAATAACGCGGGTGTATAGCTAACTGAATCAAGCTCATAGACTGTCATGGTGGATTCCAGTTGGGATGAGCTAAGATTATGCGATGATGATAAAAAACAACAGTGATGAGAGTGATAATGAGGATGATGATGACTCAAACCTTGAGGATGATGACCAGTGTTAGCTTTAAGCCCATTGATAGCAAAGAAAGCGAAAATGTATTCTATTATAATAAACAAATTTATTCTTTAAAAATATTTATTTAGTTATTTATATACTTATTTATTTAGCCAAAATGTAATCTTATGTGAAGGTCCAAATAAACCAAGCCACAGAAGTATCAGTCCCTGAATTGGTTGATTTGCTAAACTTTGCATGTTCTTTATAATGTAGGTGTGGGTGGGGATTTCCATTTTGCACTACTTTTCACGTTGCTATATCAGCATATATACTATTACCCTGTTACTGAATTTCACATTTCACATCCCTTGTCATGGCCTGAGGCCTTGGATTTCAAGGTTCATAATCAATTCTTATAATTTGATGTATAATGATTATTTATGTTAATAATAATGTAGCAGTAAAATTACATAAAAATGACATGATTTTAGTTTTTTTTTCCATCATTTTAACAAAAAAACCAAGATATTTTAGGGTGGATTTGCAAAAACTAAAAACAAAACACAATGAAGATTTAGAACCAAATTCGAAAGATGGGGGTTGCAGCCCATCTCTTATTTATAGTAAATAAACAAAAAATTCAGTGTTTGTTTATTTAAAGAAAAAATATCAAATCGAAAATGATTTCCTTATTGAAAATACTGAATGTGAAATCCAAATATTATTTTTATTGATTTCACACATATAAAACACAAAATACCTGAAGCCAATCTTTGTGCCTTCCCAGTGAATATTAAGTTAAAGGACAAAAAATGTAAACATACATCAGAAACAGGGTCAAGAACTTAATTTCCCAGTGACAGCAAAGTCATCTGGCTTGGAGCATTATTTAGTCAATTTCAAATTCATTCTAGAAAGAAATATACAGAGAAGAAAGGCTGCTGTCTGACTCCTAGATAGCTGCATGTGGCTGTAGTATTTATGGGACAGTTTACAAATACATTAGAGATGTCAGAGTGAAATAAGTGACATACTTACATACCAAGGGAGGCTGGACCAAAGGTGTTGGCATCAGGGAGCCAGAGATAAGCAGACGCTTAATTAGCACATTTATCTTTTTTACACTGTCATTTTTCAGGCATATACGATGGTAATGTAAATTAGAAATAAAAGAGGGATCATGGAAAATAGAATTAATTGCTGGGAGGTCAATTACAATGTAATAACAGAGTTACAAGCAGTGCATAATTTATGGTAACATTGTTGCATTTTCACTTCCCACTGCTGGTGACAATTTTTTCCTGATCTTTACTATCAGCTGAAAGTCAACTCCTTAGACAGTAATCTCTGCCCTAATGAATTTCATTTGCCGTACAGAAAAACTTGAGTGGATCACAACATAGGAGCTGTTACAGCCCTTAATGGCATTCTATGGATTATTGATTTTTGATTTACTTTCTGCACGCCAAAAGCCCATTTTAACAGCACCATTACCTCCATAACGATTAGAGACAAAAAGTTAATTATGTAATTATAAAGCCAATAACAGACTTGTCTGGTTTACTTTGCCTTAGTCAGTTTAAATATTATCTCTGGTGCACACATCATAACAGGGGATGTGAGAAGAGAGATTAACGTCATAAAAGAAGATGTGAAATTTAATTTTCTAGGCCACGGCTGTCTGGAAAACCATTAAGTAATCAGAGTTTTGCCTCTATTAACAGTATCTTTGCTTGAGAAGGGGGAAAAGGAGGGTGGCAACAAATTATGCAGTTATATATATTGCTTCTTAACCACTTGGAGGGTAATGCAGCATTTCATGTTAATACCGTTTAAATCTATCATCTGCCATTGTTTAATTAAATACACTCTGGCTTACCATTATTTGCCTTAAAACATAGTGAGCACACTCTCTAGTACTTATGTATCATAATGAAGCACACTTGTTAAATTACTTCCAGTAAGAAGGCCATTAATTAAAAAATATATATATATATGATTTAGAATTGTGTACATTGCCCACTCACAGATCCCTCTCCAGTAAATTGTCTGTAATTCACTTTGTTGATCCTCGGTAGCAAAATGTTTTTTTCTTGCACAAAAACTATTGAGTTATAACTGTAACAAAGAAAAAATGCATTTCAGGAATATACTGGTAGCATGACATACATGCTTCTTATCATAATATTCAATTAGAACACATAAAATATCGGTTGCAGTCCCTGTTAGATAGTTTCATTTCCAAAATAGGGACATCCAAAAGTTCCTTCTCGGTTGTCCCTATTCTGAATACCCTCCAATTTAGAATTTTTTTTTCAGAACGGGTGAGTATGCCGATAGTCAAACTCACCCATTCTGATTCGGAAACACCACCTTCGCTGCTATCCCGTCACCGCCGCTACCGCATGGAAATTTGAGTAACCTCTCCAGGATGCAGGTAAGGGAGGGTTAGGGTCAGACTGCAGGGTAGGGATGGTTAGGGTCAGGCTGCAGGGAAGGGAGAAGTAGGGCCAGGCTGCGGGAGATGGTGGGTTAGGGTCAGGCTGCAGGGAAGGGAGGGTTAGGGTCAGGCTAGGGGGAAGGGGAGGTTAGGTTAGGGTAATGAGAGGGGAGGGTTAGGGTTAGAATCAGGGGAATGGTTGGGGTACTTTTTTCCCTTACCATTCGGAGCACCATGCAATCGAAATCCTAGCCAGTTCAAAACTGGCTGGTAGGAAAGGGTCCTATTGAAATAGGGCCATTCTTTCTGATGACCCACACCCATAAAATATACATTTTAGGAAATGACAGCCCTTAGTTCCACTGTGCCCGATTTGTGCCGGAATGTTCAAAACCGAAGAGCACACAATCCTACCCCAGTCAGACCCTAACACAACTCGATCTGCAGTGGTCTGAAGTGCATGTAATTGGAGGGCAGAGGAGAAGACCAAGCAAGTGCACCTGACACAGATCTGAATGTAGATAGATATAAGTATATAGATATAAGTACTGTATGTTCAGGAGCCGACAATCCTATAATTTTAAACTTCAAATGCAATACTAAAGTTAGGAAATCACTGCTGGAGTATTAAAATCAATTTATTTTGTTCAAATTGCTGAAGTAGTTGCACTATTCATAACATTTCATTCCATTATAAAATACAATCTCATTACCCTGCATTTGTGTAACATACAGCATTTGGTAGCATAGCTAAACTGAGCTTGTCTGCTTTGTGTCCATACTTGCATTACCATCCAAAGGGGCCATTATGTGTGCCTTTGGATTGTACACACCATGGTCATCGGTTCAGGGGGGACATTTGATGAAGGCCTACTTCACAGTAAGGGTAGTGGGTGAAAAGGCAGAATAGATAGGCCAAGTGGTTTTTATCAGCTATCAAATTCTATGAATCTATAACTGTATTTAGCGTTTTCTGCGTTCATATTTCTGTGCGCCTGTGTGCACAGAAATAGGGATAAGGGCCACTGTGCTTAACTATTATTATTTACAATTTTTTCATGTCATCTTTTTAAAGTGTTTTAAAGTTACAACAGTAGATTAAAGTAATCTAACAGTAATAGTATTTTGGCATTACCACATTACATTATACCACTCTTATTGCTGGCTGCTCTTGTTAAAATAATATAAATTTTACATGACAATCTAACCCTGTACTCATTTTCCACCTAATCTTCAATGAAACCTGCATTCTCACTTCAATCCAACAGCTGCACTTTCATTTAGAGAAGGTGAAAAACAGGTTCTCTTGGGCATTTGTTTTTATTGACTCATACACCAACTATGCCTGTGGCACATACAGAGTAAACTCCTTAATAGCTGTGTCCTAATGCCTGGAAGTCAACTATTTAAAAAAAACAAAAAAAAAAACTAATTGAGTTTCAACCACAAGGCAGTTTTTCATTGTTTAGTCTGACTTGAAAGTGTCTTGTCTATTTAACAGTATTTAACTCAATTGAAATTTAATGTACAAAGCAGCATGTTTATTTTTTTATTAATTGGGAGATGACAATATTTCTTGATCTTAAACCTTAAGAACTTTGATCGAGTTGTATTATTAATCTACATTATGATCAGTTTTAAATATATTCTGAGATGTTATTTATTTATTTATTTATTTATTACTTTAGCATTGAATTTATGCCACACAGTACACAGGCAAAAGATAATGTAATCTAATTTGCACAACTGAGAAAGGGAAAGAGATTATCTAATGCGCATTAGCAGTGTCACTGAAGTGACCAATCGTAGTTCAGGTAAAGTATTACTGATCCAAATTCATGTACCCTATCCAGAGTTCGTACAGTAGCAACACTGGATAGATAGTACTGCAAATGAGCATGCACTTGACACAAGTAAATGGTTGTATATGGGATAATAGGCTGAACTATAATGCAGAGGTCTATACAATATTTCACGTTTCATAGTATCTTTAATTTAGTTTTTTTATTTAAGATAAATTGGATTAATTAATGTTTGGACAAGAAACTAGAAACACAAATTGGTGTGAGGACACACTGTTGTGTGTTTGTTGGCTGTTTTATGTGTTTTATGGCTGTTTTAGTAACGGGGCTTGCATGTAATATTTTGTCACAACTTGTTGCTCTGGTCCAAAAAAACAAAAACGGATCAACATCATTTTCACTTTTGCTCATGTGTAGTGCTAAAAATTCAACATGGTTTAGCCCAGGAGTAACTTTTCTCTCTTAATTTCACGCTCCTTCTTAAGTCTGAATCCAGTGCCATATGTCTAAATTGACTGTAGACCGGAAATCTGTAGCACCAAAAAACTGTATTTTGCTAAAATAGCAGTCTCCCATATAATATATAATTGCTTTGGCACAGGAACATAATTTAACATTAACAAAGAGCAGAATAAGGATATGTTCTGCTCATGTAATTTAACTCCAACTGCATTTTCTTCTGTTGCAGATCTATAATTGCTATATTCTACATTCTCTCATTGTCTAATTGATATTCATAATGGGATTATTGTTGGCTCACATATTACATCACATGTTTTGAAAATATTGTGTGAGTTTATTTATAGCTTTAAACTCCTTGGTATTCATGGTGGATCTCATGCCTGATAACACACCCACAGCATGTATTTAAAAAACTCAAATGTTACCATTAAATAACAAACCCAAATAACATCTTATTAGCCACAGGTTATTTCTAGTAAGGAATCCCATGGAGATCCAACAAGAGATGGATTCATAGTCTAATACAACGTTAGCCTGTCCATCGTACAAAGTGCAATGGATACAACTATCAAATTGTTGGAATATATTTTTTATATATTTTTTGAAAATGGTGCTCAGTTACATTAATATTACAATTACATTTGCATTCAATCAATGTAGTTGTAAACAAATAAATAAATAAAAACCAAAGAAAGTCAGGTGTCTGACATCATTAGAGAAATACCAAGTTGTGGTAATTCTAGCTTCTGAGATTGTGTTGGACATTGCTGAATAGTGATGTTACATGTAGCTACATCTATTTTACACATCCTAACAATAATTGATTGAGACAGCCGTGAATCTTTCTCCCCATGTCTCTTTGCTACTTCCATATCCTTTGGTCAGCCCTAAAGACTTTCTGATAAATGTTTCCCCCACATGAGAGATAAACCTGTGCTCTGCAAACAGACATTTCCTACAGGTTTAATGGGACAATTACACTACCACTAATTAAGTGCTGGAATCTTTAACAGACTGAACAAACTGTCTGGGACTTTGATGGATGAGGGTTAAGAAGCATGTGACAACATTTAGTCCCACTCTTTTTAACAAAGCTACTTTATCAAGACACAGCACCTGAGGGGTGGTAGCCCTTAAATTTAAATTCATGTGATCATCTATTTACAACCTTTCCTAAGAAAACATACATATCAATACAAAATAACATATGTAACTATATTTGTTTGCACTGTTCTAAATATGCAAAGTGCTCTTCTTTTTATTCCCTCACCCACTTGGTACAAACATGAATACATAAAAAAAGGACCTGAGTTTAGTTTTTTGCAAAAGTAGTGGGTAGTGCTGGCATGTGGCAACATGCTGATATTTGCAAAATGATATACAGATATTTCTAAATATTTGGAGTACAATAATGTAATGTAATGTTGTCAAAAACTTGTTTTATTCTATAACAGACAGATTAATCCCTTTCAGTCGTGTTTCTGTACTGCAGTGCTCCTCAACCTTTTCTCAGTCACGGCACACCTAAATCCTTCCCAGAATTCCGTGGCACACCAAAAACAAAATATACAAAAAAAAGCAGGAATTACAAAGCACATACACAGAAATTACACTGTTCATCATACCCTGTTCCCCTTCATAACACGCTGCCCCTTCATCATACACTGTGCCACTTTTATCCCTTGCAGCCCCTTCATCCCCTTCATCACATACTGTGCCACCTTTATCATGTGCCACGTTAATCCCTCTCTTCCCCTTCTTCACATACTGTGCCACCTTTATCCCCCACTGCCCCATCATCACATACTGTGCCACCTTTATTCCCTGCTGCCCCTTCATCACATACTGTGCCACCTTTATCCCACCCGGCCCCTCCATCTCTCTTCCCCTTCTTCACATACTGTGCCACCTTTATCCCCCACTGCCCCATCATCACATACTGTGCCACCTTTATTCCCTGCTGCCCCTTCATCACATACTGTGCCACCTTTATCACACGCTGCCCCTTCATCACACACTGTCCCCTTCCCCTTCATCCTGTGCCACATTAATCCCTCTCTTCCCCTTCTTCACATACTGTGCCACCTTTATCCCCCGCTGTCCCATCATCACATACTGTGCCACCTTTATCCCCCGCAGCCGCTATATCACATACTGTGCCAGCTTTGCTTTACGCTGCCCCTTCATTATACAGTGTGCCCCTTTATCACATACTGTGCCTCTTGATTATAAAACTGTCCCCTTCAGCTGTTACCCCTTCGTCACATATTGTTCCACCTTTATCCCCTGCTGCCCCTTTATCACTTACTGTGCCACCTTTATTTCCTGCTGCCCCTACATCATATACTGTCCCGCTCATTTACTGACTCTCTGCTCTTTAACTTACCTTTTATTTGGCCTTCTTTCTTCTTTAATCTTCTGTTTTCTACAGTCATTACTTTAATCCTTTCTGTCTTCTGGCTCCCAGCTGAGCCCCTCTGTGCGCTCCTCTCTAAATGCCGGGCATGATGATGTCACCACCCCCGGAAGACACATAGTAAGGAAGAAAAGGAAGCCAGGTGCCAGTAGCAAACACAGGATTTGGCAGGAGGGGTTTCCAAATACCCAACGGACACACACACATACACACACCCCACAAGCACACTCCCCTGTAAAATAAACATTTTATATGCTGCTGTTAAAAAAAAAA
>WWET01003390.1:30276-65875 GCA_011038615.1 Limnodynastes dumerilii
TCATGTGCCACCAAACCCTCCCCCCCAATATCCCCATCTTGTTCCTGCAGCCCCCCAACTAGTACTCCTATCAAGTGCCACCAACCCTCCTCCCATAATGTGACACCAGCCCCCAATGTTTTTTCTACTTACCTCCGGCAGGCAGCTCCTACATGAAGTTCCTGTATGAGAGTCTGAGGCAGTTACACAGAGCAGCTGACATCAGTCGCTCTATGTAACTGCCGTGGCTGCTCATGCAGGTACCTCCTGTATGACCTGCCTGCTGGTCTCCATAGCGCCGCATCCGCAGATTGCAGGCAGAGGGGATTGCCTCTCTGGCTTGGCGACCCCCTTCCGCGCTTACCCTGCTTACCGGGTCATATATCATGTATTTTTTGAGAGCTCACCCCCGCCAGAGGTCCCCAAGTCTCCAAAACAGCTACTCTGAAACAGCACCCCCTGTCAGCTGATATCCCAGACAAGCTTTAAAACAAACACATAAAATGGAGGTTTCTCAAATCAATTTATAAGTTAATATAGAGCAGTTGCTGCAAGGTATGGGGAATTTACACAGGCACAATGTGTACAGCACTTACTGATTTGAGCAGACCCTGGAAACTTTTTGCTTAACAGAATATCGCCCTTAGAAGGCCCAGAAACTTAAACCAAACCAGCACTGTGAGTATTTTTCTGATAAAAACAGTAGATGGTGCTGCTGAGCTATGTCTGGAGCACAGAAGCAGAGTGATACTATGAATTTCAAGAAGTATTGCAAAGCTATAACTGTAACTACATTACATATTAATATTGTAAAATAAATAAAGTTAATGGGAATAATGTACCCACTCATTTAAAACCACTATGACAATTGTTGAAATTAACTGAACGCACACTAAATAGCCATACAGGGATATAATTATTGCATATTTTTTAAAATAAAAGTGAAGATATTGCCTATAATATATCAGGTGTTCTTAACCACGGTCCATAGGTAACACTAACCATGCATGTTTTCCAGGTCTCCTCATAATCTTGTGATATAATGGTAAAACCTGGGGATCTTTTCACAAACGTCAGTCAGTAATAACAAACCTGCACTCTAGCAGGAAGACCTGGAAAACATGCACTGTAAATAGAACTCAAGACCATGGTTGAGAAATCCTACTTTAGACAAATGATAACTAGAATACGATTGGTAATGATAGTTCAATGGATGGGTCCAGTATCTACATTGCTATATTGTAGGTTATCTTTGCGCATTTTTTTGCTTTTTGATTGGTTTTCAGATTTAATGTTTTTTTTGTTGTTTTTTTTTGCATTTTTTTTATATTTTCTCAGATTTTCTTAGATTTTTGTGCCATTGTAAATAATCATATATTTGGTGGATTTGGTGTGCTTACTTCATTTAATATAGACAGGTGCATAAAGGCTGCAAGGTAATCTGCACAGTAACAAAGGAAAGAAAATGCCCCAGCAACACTGCCATTAAACAACTATACCATCCTATCTGTTAAATAAAACGTAGAAACCTTATTTAAACACACTTGCAAATATATGATATGCCACCAGTCACTTTCAAGGCCTTTCTTTCTTTAATTTGCAGAATTGCAGGATTATATAGTTTCCCCTTTCCCCAGCAGCCATAGTGGTAATGTTACCTTTGAAGTCTTTGTTCGTCTATCAATAAACCCCAGAGAAGGAAACCCTTGCTGTTGTATTTTATGATCCCTCGCTGAAACATGCTATGGGGCCTGCAATGCAAAGAACTGACCGTGAGATATAAAACTAGTAACATAATAGTACAATCTCAAAATATGACAGATTCAGTTATAATTATATGTACCAAGTGAGGTTTGTTCCAATACATCCTCCAACACTGGGACATATTGTTTCTACAGATACATTCTTAAAAATAGAGCTGTTGGTGTACTATATAATTAATGACTGTTGACTTCCCTTGCATTATGCTCCAAGGACCCTACCTTAACTTTTCCACACCTTCCCATGTAAAATGCTGGATAGTACGTAAGAGCTAAAACCAGCCCTTACTGTAATACATGTAATATCTACTGGGATGTGGTTCCTCGCAAAGAATGGCCCTATTTCAATAGGGACGTTATCTACCAGCCAGTTTCGAACTGGCTGGGATATCGATTGCTTATGCCTCAAAGAGACATAGCAGTCGATCCCCGGAGCACCGAACACGATGGCTAAACTAACCCCAACCTTTCCCCTAATTCTAACCCTAACCCTCCCTTCCCCGCAGCCTGACCCTATCCCTCCCTTCTTCCTAGCCTGACCCTAATACTCCCTGCTCTATAGCCTAACCCAAAGACCCCCCTCCCTACAGCCTGACCCTAACCCTCCCCTTCTATGGTCCTAACCCTAACACTCCCTTCCTTAGCGCCAAACCGTAACCCCCCCAATACTAAAATACCCCGGAGAGATTACTCACCTCTACGTAGCTGTCATCCGGCGAAAATGAATGGGCGAGTATGCCGATCGGCACACATGCCTATTTATACAAAAATTTCTAAAATGGCCCCCTATTCGAAATAGAGACAGCTGAAAAGGAGATTTCGGCTTAGAGTTTATGATTACGCCACATCCCAGCTAGCTAACTACATATATTCCCTTTGACCCCAAATGGGCAATCTTAGGCACTGTACCTGAAAGGCAACGGGTAGAGCTCGGGGCAGGAAAGCTGCTACTAGCTATTAGTGCAGCAGCGCATGAGGCTATTTTACAGTTTTGGTTGAGCCCAGATGCACTCCCCTTTGGTCATTATTTAAAGACAAACTGTATTATCTCTTCTAGATGGATGGCTGGAGGCCACACTCAATAAGGAGTGACAAGCAGAAAAGTTATTTTCTTCTTGGGAAAGTTTTTTAGACACTCTGAAACTTTCTGTTAAGCAACAACTATACAGTACATTTCCTCCCCAATATGTTAGTAAACCAAGTTCTGAGTGTTGATCAAGGGACCAGTTTTATTTACCACAGTTGAGATTTGTTTGAAACAAAGCATTGTATCTAAGACTTTGAAATGTCTTACTAACTGTTATTCGATGACATCCCTGTAATACTTCAAAGTGTGTGGTACAAACATATTAATAAAGAAATATTAAAAAAAGAAAAACCATTGGATTATTCTGAAATGCCATCTATGATTCCTAATCTGAAGCCTATCAAACATCTATGGAAAGAGCTGGAACATCCATGGAAGAGCTCTGGCGAAGGCACACATCAACTCAATCCAGCTGGAGCAGTTTCCTCAGGACAGTGGGACAAACTTCTTCTTAACAGGTGCAGTATTCTCAATAAGAGCTACAGAAATACTGAGTTTGCAATGATTATCACTATAGATTTGGCAACAAAATAATAGGTTAAGGGTCACATTATGGAATATATCATAACTATAAATTATTATACTCTGTTTCAATAATTTCTTCTGAGAAAAACACATTTTTTTTGTTAATTTTTTGTAGAATACTAATAAATAAATACTAATAATAATTAATGCTAATATATTTGCACATCTGTATCTAGATTAGTTAATTTAGAACCTAACTGCTGTTCCTATCAGATTTAACAATGATACTTAAGTAAAAATGTACATTTATTGCTTTATGTATTAAACATAAAATAAGTGATTGGTAATGATTCCATCTGGTCAGTTATTTTTACGCCATACCAATCTCTCAGAAACCAGTAATCATATCACTCATATTTTAATTCTGATGCAATTAATTGTAGTTTAGTAGCAATTGTAATATCCTTGGGCTAGATGCAGACCGTTAGTACACTCAGCGCTACATCGTAGGTCTGGATCAGGCCCTTAGAGAGGAAAGTTACTCCAGGGCTAAACCATGCTGATTGCAGGGGAGTCATATTTCATCTGTTGCAAACAGTATTGGAGTTGAGAAGTGATGTTTCCTATCCCAAGTCTAAATAACAGTGTGATAGTAAAGCTGGTCATTATCTGTGTGAAGCAAGCAATTCAAAGATATATGATAAAGGACAGCGCTGGGATTTAACTAAACCAAAACAAATTGCAAATACATAAAAAAGGAATTGATCAATAAATAATCATTATAAATATCAAAACAATTATTTAAATGAACCCTTATTATTCAACCGATTCAGCTCCTAATAGTAGGTGAAATGCTAATACGGTGTATTCATCAAAACATACTACCTAAACAGTGGCATACAGGAGAAGCAGTCCAAAAAGTCCAATAATAGTTCCTTATAGATTAAGACCAAGCTCCAAGATAATGATGGGAGATATAGAAATAAAACAGAAAAAAATATAAAATTATTAATGTATATCCGACGGGGAACAAACTATAGCACCTGTGGTTGAGATGGAATGGATATAAATTAATATAAGCAACCAATAATCTCAGGTGTAGCGAGGAAATAAATCTACAAGGATATATTAAATTATAAACCCCTCGAAGATATATGTAGCCATCCAAATAAATACACTTGTGGATTAAAAACAAATATTTATTGGATACTTAATAAAAACAGTTTAACAATTAAAAAACCTAGGGCTGACACATGGAACTACCCATACCCTAGATCATCAGCCTCTGACACCGACAGTCCGATTCCACATGGAGACGTCTCTACCACGGGCGGCGGGAGCAAGATGGAAGTGAAGAAGAACAGGAGAACACCAAATGTCCGGCTCGTGGGGGTGAAGATCTGCTTGGTCCAAGCACCTGGCAATGTGATCAACCACTTGACGCGTTTTGGATGTATTCCTTTTTCAAAAGCCTTTTCAAAAGCCTTTTGAAAAAGGAATACATCAGAAACGCGTCAAGTGGTGTTCTCCTGTCCTGCTTCACTTCCATCTTGCACCCGCCGCCCGTGGTAGAGACGCCTCCACGTGGAATCGGACTGTCGGTGTCAGAGGCTGCTGATCTGGGGTATGGGTAGTTCCATGTGTCAGCCCTAGGTTTTTTAATTGTTAAACTGTTTTTTTTAAGTAACTACAAGGAACAAAAGAGGTCCGGCGCTCCAAACATACATTAAATAACACTATGTGTCAGCACATAAATAAAAAGGAGGTTTAGTTCAGAATATAGCTATATTTGAATAGCCTGCAGCGGCCATGTTTGGGAAGTGGTCAGACTCAGACTTCTTTTGTTCCTTGTATTTACATAGTGGTCACTTTGGTCCTTGGCTGCACCCCTATATTTATATATACACTTGCACATATTTAATTTGTTGGATAGAAGCGCAGCCATTTCTCTTGCTACTGTTTTTTTTAAGTATTCAGTAAATATTTGTTTTTAATCCACAAGTGTATTTATTTGGATGGCTACATATATGTTCAATGGGTTTATAAATTAATATATCCTTGTAGATTTATTTCCTCGCTACACCTGAGATTATTGGTTGCTTATATTAATTTATATCCATTCCATCTCAACCACAGGTGTTATAGTTTGTTCCCCGTGGGATATACATTAATATTGTGATCTTTTTTCTGTTTTATTTCCATACCTCCCATCGTTATCATGGAGTTTGGTCTTAATCCATAAGAAACTATTATTGGACTTTTTGGACTGCTTCTCCTGTATGCCGCTGTTTAGGTAGTATGTTTTGATGAATACACTGTATTAGCATTTCACATACTATTAGGAGCTGAATCGGTTGAATAATAAGGGTTCATTTTAATAATTGTTTTGATATTTATAATGATTATTTATTGATCAATTCCTTTTTTATATATCTGCAATTTGTTTTGGTTTAGTTATATCCCAGCGCTGTCCTTTATCATCAAATTTTCTTTTTTGCACTACATTTTGAGGGTTGGGACCCCTGGGTGATTAAAGGCTGCTGCAAGGGATTTTGAGCGCTTTTAAAGTGGTATACCCCTTTTTTTTTAATTCAAAGATATATCCCTGCATGCAAAGAATACAATTAACTTGACTCCCCCTGAAATAAACATGGATTTGCCCAGCTGCTTCTTAAGTCTGGATCCAGACCCTTGTTGGTAACTTTATAAACTGCTTTTTAATGGGGTATAGTTAACCTCAAATACCTGAGCAATCGAGGCTGGTATCTTAATTCCTAAGTATGATAAGGAGTCAGTTTTCCAAACGTAGGGGAACCGCCGCTGCAGAATGCTCACCAACGGCTGGGGGATATTGAGTGGGAGGGCCTCGGTTTTAGAGGTATTGAGCTTATACAGAGATGCCTCAATAAAATTATTTAAAATAGAGTGAAGTGCGGGAAGGGAGGAAAGTGGTTTAGAGATAAACAGCAGGACATCATCAGCAAATAGGCATATCTTGTGTGGTTGATTGGCTAGGGTGATACCAGGGAATGAGGATGCTAGACGAATCTTGGTCGCTAATGGTTCCATGGCCAGCGCAAAAATTAATGGGGACATTGGGCACCCTTGATGTGTGCCATTTGTGATTTGGAAGTGTGCTGAGAGGAAGCCATTACAAAATACCCTTGCATTGGGTGACGTATATAACGCTAGGACACAGTGAAGAAATGGGCCATGAAGACCGAAACGATGGAGCACCTCTCTCAGAAAGCCCCAGTGAAGCCGATCAAAGGCCTTCTCCGCGTCTAAAGACAGAAGAAGGCCCTGATCCCCCGTGGTAGACAGCAAGTCCACCACATCCAACACCCGTCTTGTGGCATCGGGAGCCTGTCTATTGGGCATGAAGCCCACCTGGTCCGGATAAATCAGTTTGGAAAGAAATGGGGAAAGGCGGTTCGCCATTAATTTAGCAAAGATTTTTAAATCTGAATTTAATAAAGCTACCGGACAATAGTTTTCACATTTGGTGGGATCTTTACCCGGTTTGGGGATAATGACGATCCTAGACTCTAGAATCTCAGGGGGGAACACTCCACCTTCGTGGATCTCATTAAACAGGTTAGTTAATAACGGGGCAAGTTTGTCCACAAAGTGGATATAAAATTCATTGGTGAAGCCATCCGGGCCATGGGACTTCCCCAAAGGGAGAGCCTTGATAACCTGCGTAACCTCTACCGTCGACCACGGGGCGTTTAGTATCAAGAGGTCCTCCACAGAGAGAGAGAGGATAGCGGCAAATCATTTTAAAAGGAGTTAATAGACTCAGGGGTCGGTTGAAACTTGGTTGGTTCATCACTAAGGTTATATAACCGAGAGTAGTAATTCGCAAACTGGTCCCCGTTATCCGATGGATTTAGGATTTGGGTACCCTGGTAATTATACTCTTGATTATGAATTGGGCTCGCTGGACTCTCAACTTACGCGCCAAGAGTTTCCCCGCCCTATTACCCGACGAGTAGAATTTTTGCCTAGATCTATCTAGGGCAATCCTGGATCGGATTTGTTGCCAAGATAGGAAAGCAGCACGAGCGGCATCTAATTCTGCTTTAATTGTAGGAGTTGGGTCCTGTTTATGTAGGACCTCTAAGCGGGTCAGGTTAGCTGTGAGAGTGAGCATGGAGTTTAAGGTATTGCGGCGTAGCTTCGCGCCAATCTGAATTATCACTCCTCTCAACAACGCTTTTAGCGCACACCAATGAATATAAGGGGATGTATCAGCGGGAGAGTTGTAGGTCAATTAGTCAGTAAACGCTTTAGTGAGTTCATTACAGGCACCCAAGTCAGAGAGGCAATAGCCAGGGAACCTCCAAGGACGCAAGATATGAGGTCTAGATTGAAAATTACAAGTCCATTGGACTGGGGCGTGGTCAGACCAAACCATAGGTAAGATTGAGGCCGATCTAGAGCACTGCAAGAACCACTTGTCCGCTAAAATCAAGTCGATGCGGGAGTAAGAGTTGTGGGGAGGGGAGAAGAAGGTGTAATTTTTAGCTGTGGGATTGAGGACACACCACACATCATATAATCCGAATTCTAAAAGTAGGTGAGTCAAAGGACGGTTGGATCGAGACAAACCAGAGGGCAGTAAGGAGGGTGCAGAGGTTCTGTCCATTTTTGGGTCCGGGGCTAAGTTAAAATCGCCAAAGAGCACCAGATTGCCTCTCTGAGATGATAGTAATAATTCAAACAGGGCTCGGAGAAAAGGAATCTGATGTGTATTTGGGGCATATAGGGACACAATGGTAATCCAGCTCCCATCTAGACAGCCCACCAGAATCAAATAGCGCCTATTTTTATCCTTAATAGAGGAGTGTAGATCAAACTGAAGGGACGCTCTAAAAAGAATAGCTACTCCGTTTTTCTTAAAGGGTCCATTTGCCATATAACATTTCGGGTAATGATGATTAGATAGGGTAGGAGTCTGGCGTGAGGAGAAGTGGGTTTCCTGCAGGGCTACCACGTCCGCCCCGTAGGATTTAAAAGTAGCTAGGGCCATACGACGTTTTACCGAGGCGTTTGGTCCTTTAACATTCAATGTCTAAAAATTAACCATTGTGGAACTTAACTTTAGGCCTATGAAATAACAGATGTAGTCTCATCATGGTAGAGGGTGAAATAGGGATCTCTGCAAACAGAAGAAAGTGGAGCATGCATTTCTCAGGAAAATTAAAAAAATCACCAGGGAGGAAAAAGAGGAAGTGGAAAAGGGAGGGCAAACAGAAAAAGCCCTGTATATCGGGCTTAAGTTGTTGCCACATAGGAACCGTGTGGCAATTAAACATTGGGAGGCGGTCTGGAGAATCCCACCCCCAGGGGACCAAGGAGTATCAACAAACTTCCCAGCAGATAAACATACATAAATTAACTAGGTAATTTGAACTTCCTTACAGAACGCAAGGCACTACAGTACAATAGAACAATAGAGATCAAAGTGTCAATAGACAAAAGAATACAAAACAATGACAAATAAGAGTATTACACTTAGACCGGTATGATCTAAAATAACCATAACCCTAGGCTTAAAAATAAAAAAGATAGATTGTATATATCGAGACAAGAAACAGCCTAAGTAAGGTACTGCAGTCCCACAAAAAGATATCAAACAAAGGATATAAAAAAAAAGTCAATATAGATGGGTCTCACCCATTTCCTAATTGTTAGGGGCTCCAGCTCGGGACCACTCAGCTTGGACTGAAGAGGGTGGACGGGGGGGATCCGGTTGGACAGGAATGCTCCATGAGGTGAGTAGAGAGATGCCTGCCTCAACCGTCGAAATAGAGTGGAGTACTCCAGCCCGGCGAACCAGGAGCTTAGTCGGAAATCCCCATCGGTATTGGATTGCTTGTGCGCGAAGAGCCATAGTGATTTGTCGAAGGTCACGCCTTTTAGCGAGTGTCGCTGCAGAGAGGTCAGGGAAGAGCTGCAAGTCACCAAGCAGATCTGTGTCTTCAGTATTCCGCGCGGCCCGGAGAATATTTTCCTTGACGTGGAAAAAATGTATGCGCATGAGCGTATCCCTTGGTTGTGAAGGAGGAGCCAGGTTGGATTTGGGGAGTCGGTGAATCCGGTCGATCAACAACTCTTGATCAGAAGCAGAGGGCAACAATTTCCGGAACAGCGCCATTGCGTAGGCTGGTAAATCAGTAGAAGGTACCGTATCCGGGATGCCCCGTATCTTTATGTTGTTCCGTCGGGCTCTGTCTTCCAGGTCGTTAACTTTATGACGAAGAGCCACAACTTCCTTCTGAAGAGAGTCGTGATTATCGAGTAAAGTATTATGGGATTGCACCAGCTCCCCCATCTTATTTTCCAGGTGATCGGTGCGATCTCCAAGCTCCGTGATATCAGAACGCAGTTCTTGCAACGTGGATTTGAGGTCATTGGTAATGTCTGTACGCAGAGCGGACAACATATGGTACATGGTCTTGACTGTCAAGGGGGCATCAGAGTCCGGGTTAACTCCAAATTCCAAGGCAGGGGCTGGGTGAGAAGATGAAGAATCCGTCTGCGACATGACCACCGGAGATGGGGGAGCAGGCGCAGCCTTCCTCTGAGGTGGAGAAGAGCGAACCGGAAATCTTACAGGAGGTTGAAGCGGGATGGGTTTTGCTTTTTTTGGCGGCATCAGTACTGGCCTCAGAATTGCAGAAAGAAAAAGTTAACCGTATCCAATGATGAATGAGTGAGACGTCAAATAGTAGATATGCTGGTCAGGCGAACATAGGAGAGATGGTCAACCCCGGGGGGAGAAAGGGCTGGTTACATCATATTTCAGGCAGTAGTAGATTAGAGCTTCAGATATTAATACAGGGCCTGAATACTGTGGGTATATGGAGTTCAGCTTCAGAGAAGAAGAGATTTACACACCACTGTAAAATTGCAGCTTGTAATATTATATTAGACCACCAGGTGTCAGCAACGTAATGGAAGTCCACAGAGCCACACAAGAAGCAGGGAGATTGCTGCCTGAGGCTGGTCCAACAGAACTCCGGGCAGCACCGCAGGCTCCGTGCTTCAAGCAGGAGGGCTGAATCCAAGGCACAGATGACCGCTGGGGATCAAGTTTCTGGCGCCCTCCGCGGGCAGCGGCACGTGGTAGGGATCCGCCACTGGCCCCAGGGAACCCCCGCCGGAAAGAGGGGCAAAGTAGGCCCCAGGCCTCTGGTACACCGCAGGTGGAAAAGCCGCGGTGTAGGGCAGCTGCAAAGGCAGGCGGAAGGCACTGGGAGAGGTAGGGGTGCAGAGGGATCTCCTGGGGAGGTTTTAGTAGGTGTGTGGGTAGAAGGGGATAAAAAAATGTCCTTTGGCAGGCCTAATTTGCCGGAGCTCCGGGAGACACGTCTTCTCGCCGCGGCAGCCAGGACACGCCCCCCCTATAAACTGCTTTTTAATCATTAATGTCATTTATGAATTGTATGCCCTAACTAGTGAATTTAATGTGCATACACACATTTAGAATAATGTATAGTGGAAAGAGAAAAAAAAAACACTGCTGACAGTTTTATATTTAATCTGTAATTTAAATACATACATCCTACTGTCGAAAGAATATGCATAAAGCAGCAATACCAGGTTTACTAGCATAGTGTAATAATCAATAGTGTATCCCAACAGCACTTATCTTCAGACAGGCAAAAATGAATAGCCAGAACAGCAGCTGACAGAACAGACAGGTATAAGAAAGCTGACACCCAAGGATCAGAGAAAGGTAAAGTAAGGCAGCACAGTAATTATTGTAGGATCTAGTAGGATTTATGTTATCTACCCCCTTAATTACAGGAATTCACTAACATCTGTATGTGTGGAGAGTAGAATAGGCGTTGATCATTCTCTTGGTAGATGACTGATTTCAGCCCAAATATCTCAAAGCACGCTCAAGGTGTAAATTTATGTTCCTGATCCAAAATTTTTAGATTATTGCTTTGTCTCTTTCTTGGGTACAAGTAAAATGAATTTCAGGAGGGGAAGGGGAATTTAATAAATATAAAATAAACCTATTCTACATTATTCTATTTGGCCAAAGAATAATAGTGTTATACTTTACAATGGGCATTCATACTGTGTAATTTCACTTTACTTATTGTGTAAGACATATCTTTCCTAGGGACTGGGAGGAGATGTTACAAACAACGGGTGTGGGTCCCCACAAAGAACGGCTCTATTTCATTAGGGTCGTTTTCTCACAGCCAGATTCGAACTGGTTGGGATACGGATTGCTTATGCCTCGAAGAGGCATAGCAATCGATCCCTGGAGCACTGAACGTGGTGATCCGAAAGGTGAGTGGCTAAACTAACCCCAACCCTTCCCCTAATTCTAACCCTAACCCTCCCCTTCCATTACACTAACCAACCCCTCCCTGCAGCCTGTCCCTAACCCTCCCTTCTCCACAGCCTGACCCTAATACTCCCTTCTCTATAGCCTAACCCTAAGAACCCCCTCCCCGCAGCCTGACTCTAAACCTCCCCTTCTATGGCCCTAACCCTCCCTTCCTAAGCGCCTAACCCTAACCCCCCTAATACTAAAAATGGTTACTCATCTCTCCGTAGCTGTCATCCGGCGGGTCTGCGGAAATGAATGGGCACACTCGGCCATTCATGAAAAAAAATTCTAAAATGGACCCCTATTTGAAATAGAGACAGCCGAAAAGTAACTTTTGTCTGTCTTTATTTTGCAAAGCAGGCAATCGGACCGGAGACTGCAACCACAAATAACTACTACCTAACAAATAAACCTTTATTCAAATACAGGCTGAGATTAGGCCCAAGCCCCTCAGTTAAACTGATACATATTCAATGTTTAGATACACAAAACTGAGTGAGGTCACAATAAATGAAATTAGGGAAACATACTGACTAAAAAGGTTCTTTAATACAGAACATAAAAACCCTGGACCGTGTTCAAGCTTAAGAAGCTCCGGCTTCTTAAGAACAATCTTTTAAGAAATAACCTACTATGCTTGCGTAGTAGGTCATTAACGAAACTTACGTACCATTTAGATACGCAGATTGAGTAAGTGCGGTCTTTAAAGATCACACATAGATATTTAAGAGGGAAGAGATGTGCCACAGGAGCCTCTGTCCTTTTTTAAGAAGAGTGGGAGGGAAGGATTTAAATGATCCAGGGAGGGTGTAGGTAAGGAATCATCGTTCGCATTTTTCTTCTTAAGAAGAAAAATACAAATGGTTAGTTAAGGAAGCCCTATGGGACTCTTAAGTGCTATAAGGTTCCTAAAAACGAGGGCGGGTTGGGGGTGCAGGTCAGATGAATTAGGTGCGGATACTGTTGCACCTAACTACCTTCTGATCTGTGAATACGATCCCCAGTTGCTAAGCATTAAATATTTGTAAAAAAATAAGCAAACTGAGGTATGTTAAGCAAGCAGATAAAAATGAACAATGGTCTACAGCCTTAATAAACAGTCGACTTACGTGCGCTAGGCGCATATGTTGCCTGTCAGCTTGTACTGCGCAAGCACAGTACAAGTAACTCTGTATTGGAATGCAATCACAAAATGTTGCGTTCCATGTGGTATTCAGGATGGGCCCTCTCATTATGCATATGAGATACACATGGTAGTATTCAGGATGGGAACTCTCACCAGGCATATGAGATACACATGGTAGTATTCAGGATGGGCCCTCTCACCAGGCATATGAGATACACATGGTGGTATTTAGGATGGGCCCTCTCACCAGGCGTATGAGATACACATGATGGTATTCAGGATGGGCCCTCTCACCAGGCATATGAGATACACATGATGGTATTCAGGATGGGAACTCTCACCAGGCGTATGAGATACACATGATGGTATTCAGGATGGGAACTCTCACCAGGCGTATGAGATACACATGGTGGTATTCAGGATGGGCCCTCTCATTATGCGTATGAGATACACATGGGGGTATTCAGGATGGGCCCTCTCACCAGGTGTATGAGATACACATGGTGGTATTCAGGATGGGCCCTCTCACCTTGCGTATGAGATACACATGGTGGGTGGGTATAGGTATTTAAATCGTACAGTAATTGCTTTGTTAAGCCCTCAGTTACAATTCAGTTTTTTAATAATCACTTAAGGTAAGATCCATTACATAGAAATCCCTTCTGCATATAGGAGCTCCCTGTTCTCCTGCGTGCAGAATTTGGAATAGCAAATTCTGAACTTTAGCCTCTCTTCCGTCTAATTGCTTTACCGGCTTTAGTTAAGGGTTGTTAAGGGTAGAAGAATGGGGTGGAGGTAGAAAGTTCAGACAGGAAAAGTTGTTTGGGAGGTGCACAGGGGATACATGCATGATTAAAGAAAGAGTGGAATAAGGTGGGAAAATATATAATAACAAGGATCAAGGGAGACAGACAGACATTAAGGGAAAAAAATTCAAAAATTCAAAAATAGTGTGCACAAAGAGTTGTAAAACCAGAACAAGCACACAACAGAGCTCATCTATAGTTTGAGAGTAAACAGGTGCAAGTGTAGACCAGAGCAAAAGCACGTAACAATGGGAGGGGTTCCAGATTAACTAGAATTACTTTGCATGTGTAAAAACTCTGGATCAGGTCCATGTTAAACTGCGAGGGGAGGCAAATTTAAACTGTGAAAACAGAATTAGGGTTGAGCGGAGATGTTTCCCAGCTAAACTCTGATTTACACATTACTTATGACGCTATACCATTTGTAAATTCCATGTGCAAAAGCAACGTTTTTTGCTTGCATGCAAAATAATGAAAGTCTGCATCCGTCATATTGCAACATGGTTTTGCTCAAGTCTATACTTCCACCTGTTTTGCCATTAAAAAAGCTGTGCAGCTCTGTGTCAGCTGCATACACATGGCCATTATATACGTACATCCTGGGGAAACAGAGGTGCTAACAAGCTTACTAACCAGACAGCTTCAGTTACCCTACTGTGTGACTATGCAGAAACATAGCCTCATCCACCTCAGTCATTTATTTATCTACTAACATCAAATCACATCAGTCCATGCCCCACATACACCCCTGAAACACACACACACAAACAGACTAGGGTTAATTTTAGTCAGTAGCCAATTAAACTACTATGTTGCTTTTGGAGAGTGGCAGGAAACCCATGCATAGAAGGGGAGAACATAAAACTCCACTCATAGAAGGCATTGTCCGGGAATTGAACCCATAACCTTAGTGCTGTTTGGTAGATGTGCTCTCACTTGAGTCACAAACCTGCCCACAGACACTGGTCTCCGATCCAAATCTGAGCGCAAATGGTAGCACATCCTGCAACAGAAGTGTGCTGTAATGGATGGTTTGATGCCTTCAATCCACATGAGCAAGTAAACAGGACATCTAAATGGGAAGTAAATTACGGCATGTGGCATACCGGTTACAGTCTCCGGTTCGATTGCCCGCTTTGTGAAGTAGAGACAGTCAAAAGTAACTTTTCGGCTGTCTCTATTTCGAATAGGGGGCCATTTTAGAAATTTTTTAATGAATAACCTCTCTGGGGAATTTTAGTATTAGGGGGGTTAGGGTTAGGCACTTAGGAAGGGATTGTTAGGGATAGGACCACAGAAGGGGAGGTTTAGGGTCAGGCTGCGGGGAAGGGTGGGTTAAGGTCAACTGTGAATCAGGTCTTTTATTATTAACTTGCACCTCTCACATTGCATCAGGGTGTCAAAAGCATGAACAAAACACAAATATATATGTTTGACTAGTACACAACTTCTTTGTTACATTCTTATATATTGACTGGCAGCAAAAGCTGGGCAATGTCTATGCAACACTTTATCTGCTAGTTATGTAGAGCAGGGGTCCTAGTTGTACTAGTACCACTGGTGGTTCTTGGACCACTTTCAGGTGGTACTGAGAGCAACTGGACAAGGTTGTAAGGAAGTATGATACCAAAGGGCCAAAGACATAATTAATAAAATATCTTGGGGGCTAAATGGCAAATGAAGAAAGTGTATCTTAAAATCTCTGGAAATATGTGTAAACAACAAAACCACTGACTAAATATATATGGGTTGTGGGTATGTGTCTACATCATATGCAAAGTGATACTTGACATAATTCTATGGTGGGCAACTGGTACTCCCCCCAAAAAAAGGTTGAGAACCGCTGACATAAAGCCTTAAGTAGAAACATGGAGATTTAAGCTGCCCATATACTAAAGAGATTATCAAAAATCGCATGAAATCCCCGAAAATCTTCATGATTCCTCTAGACTCTGAAACGATATTGGCAGCATCCACTACTCTAAATTCAGATGATAATTATCATAAAATGTGAAAAACCTCATATTGTTCATCTCCTTTTATCGTCTCCAAAATAATCGGTCATACACCTGCCAATAAATGGTTTTTCTCATACGATTTTTTCATTCAAAATTTGAATAATGGGCTGTCCTGAGCATGGGGCAGAGCTAAGTTCACTGCAGGAACTAGTTATAACAAACTTCCTGTTGGATCAGGGTACATATGCTCGCTCTGTCTATTGTGTCATTGATACAGCAGAAGAGAAAAAGGAAGATTAACCGTTGTCGTTTTTGGGTGAAGGAATGGCTAAAAAAGAGTGATGCACGGTCTGCCTTTAGAAATAGAGAAAGACGAAAGTTCCTTTTCGGCTGTCTCTAGGTCGAATGGCAGCCATTTTAGATTTTTCTTTTTATGAATGGGTGAGTATGACGTTCGACATACTCTCCCCTTAATTTTCACCACAGACTCACCGCAAGCTATGAAGAGGTGACCTCTCTGGGGATATTTAGTCTTTTAGTGTTGGGGGGGTAGGATTAGGCCCTTACGAAGGGAAAGTTAGGGTTAGGGAGAAAACGTCCCTATCGAAATAAGCGGGGACCCACACCCCTCTCATATATCCCTTGTTCAGGAAATTCAGGAGAATAATCCGGAATGGGGATGTGTCATGTGGGATTAACATAATCACACCTAGGAAAGTACTAACCTCACCAGGAATTTATCGATGTCATGATTATCGTGAAATGCCCACACACTGGGCCCGATTGAAATAGCCTCGCACCCACGTTATTTGTGGTACGAAACTAATTCTGCAAATTTTTTGGGGGGATTTTTATTTGCACCTCATAGAGGTGCGCATAAAAATCGCCTACCGTAATACGGTGCATGAATGTAATTAAATCAGGCCCACTGTGTGATTTTACATTTTATACTATGCATTAGTCCAATTTAAATCCGATAAGTCAAAAGATCAAAAAATCGTTCAAAAGGGGTTCCTGGACGATTGGCAAAAAAATCATTACCATACACTTGAACGATAATTCGCCAGATAACACAATAATTTCAAAATCAGGCCGATAATCGCAAAAACCAAAATCAATTCCACATGGATTTTGTTTTTTGTAATGGAAGTGTTTCTGACAGCGATGTAGAATGCATACGCCAGGTGGAAGATAAGAAAAAAGGGCATTATAGTCAGGGGGTGGGGCTTCTGTTCCAATTTGCATTAATCTCAGCATTAAGCCCTACCCCTTACAAACATCAATGGCTGACCTCCAGGAGGTAAGCTATAAAAATATTGGCAGTCCTGGAGAGTAAGAGTGTGCTTCATCCCTTATCTACTATCTAGACTTCCATACTGCTAGCTACTAGCAGCCCCGATACATAGCGAATGGTTCAGGGCGACATCAGCCAGACACCAACAAGGGACGTGCAGGAGCCATATGAGTGCATATGCAGCAAAGCGGCTTGAGTAGCTTGGTGATGAAAGGGAGTATCTTCTTCAGCACAGTGGAAGAAGCCAGTAATAGTCAGTTACTGGATGTTAGAGGAAACCCCTATAACCAAGGTTTAGGAGCTATAGTGGAATACATCAGGATACAGTGGCGGAAGTACCGGAGGCAATGGAAGCGCTCGCCTCCGGGCGATAGCCCGGAGGTGGGCACTTCTTCATTCCATTTACAATAAATGTAGTCCATTGCCTCCCTCCTGCCTGGCCATTGGTCTCCCCGATTCCCTTTCGTCAGTAAGGCTCCCGCTGCAGAGCTGGCTGTGCAATGCACAGC
Source organism: Limnodynastes dumerilii (assembly GCA_011038615.1). Taxonomy (NCBI): domain Eukaryota; kingdom Metazoa; phylum Chordata; class Amphibia; order Anura; family Limnodynastidae; genus Limnodynastes; species Limnodynastes dumerilii. Next base: position 47,620 of record WWET01003390.1, read on the forward strand.
CGCTCGCAGCTATCTTCACAAGACGCCAGCGTGACCTAAGGTCACGCTGGCGTCATGCTTCAGCAGAGGGCGCGCAGCAGAGGAGAGGGACACATTAGGGGCATTAATGTTAGGTGGACAGTGTCATAAATGAGAGAGGCAATAAGGCTGGAAAGAGGCATTATGGATGCGGTATAAGGCTAACTGGACACCAAGAGGGGGCAATACAATATGGTTGACACAAAAGGAGGGGGCAATAAGGATGGCTGGCACAGAAGGTGGGGCAATAATACTGGTCAGTGGTTACACAAACAGAAAAAGGGGCCAAGGCTGACTGTACACAAATAAAGAAGGGGGAAATAAGGCTGAATTGACAGAGAAAGAGGGGACAATAAGGCTGAATTGACACAGAAAGAGGGGGCAGTAAGACTGGTTGAACACAGAAGGGGCAATAAGGCTAACTGGAATAATTAGGAGGGGGAAATAAGGCTGGCTGGACACAGATTGAGGGGGCAGAACAGCTTAATAAACCTAGAAAGAAGGCTCTATAAGGCTGGCTGAACACACAGAAGGTGGGACAATAAGGCTGGTTGGACAAACAGAAAAAAGTGCCAATAAGGCTGGCTGGACAAAAATTGAGGGGGGCAATAAATCTGAATGGACATAGAAGGAGGGGGCAATAAGGCTGCCTGGACACAGAAGGTGGGGCAATAAGGCTGTTTGGACACATAGAAAAAGGGGGCAAATAAGGCTGACTTTGCACATATAAAAGGGGGAAATAAGGCTGACTGGACATAGGAGGGGGCAATAACATTGACATTATACAGAAGGAGAGGGCAATAAGGCTGGCTTGACACAGAAGGTGGTGCAATAAGGCTGGTTGGACAAACAGAAAAAGGGGCCAAGGCTGACTGGACACAAATAAAGAGGGGGAAATGAGACTGGTTGGACACACAGAAGGAAGGGACAATAAGGCTGGTTGGATACACAGAAGGAGGGGGTAGAAAGTTGACTGGACACAGAAGAAGAGGCAATAAGACTGACTAAAAAGAATAAAAAGGGGGCAAAAAGGCTGGGTGCACACCGAAGGAGGGGCAATAAGGCTGGCTGAACACAGAAGAAAGGGCATTAAGGCTGAATGGTCACACCGAAAGAAGGAGTAATAAGGCTAACTGGACACACACACAAGGAAGGGGCAATAAATCTGACTGGACACAGACAAGGAAGGGGAAATAAGGCCTATTGAACACACAAGGAAGGGGAAGAAAGGCTGACTGTGGAGGCACACACACAAGGAGAGGAGAGATTCAATTTTTGCCCAATATCTGCTATTGTTTTTATGGACACATTGAAGTTTTGGATTGCATAGCATACCGCTATGTATTTTTTCTCTGGAATGAATTAAAGAATATATTTTTACATCATTATTACTTGGAGTGCTGGTTTGGTCAACATCAGACCATGTTTTTCTATTTATCCTTATTACCAGGCACCCTATTAAATATATGTTGTGTAGAGTGTGCACCTGGGTCATAGACCCATTTTCTGATGAAGTAAAGAACTTAAATCCTTTTAACCTTTGGACAGGGTTGCAGACTTTCCTGAAATGTCCTGGAGACTCCAGAAATTCGGGCAGTTCTCCAGGTATCCCGGGTGAACCGGCAAATCTCCCGCAAGGAACTTGAGGCCTGTGGATTCACTGAAACCACGGCCTCAAGTCCTGGCCCCCTGCCTAGCAACACAAGTATACTAGTGTTGCTAGGCACAGGAAGGGACTTGATGACGCAATCAAGCCCCGTCCCGACCCCTGTTTTTAATTTTAATTAAAAACGGGTCAGTATGAGCAAGGGGTGGAGCCTAATGACGTGATTTGCATAACCGCGTCATTAAGCCCCACCCCTCCATGCGTCGCTAGCTTCTCTCCGGGATCTCCCGGAGAGAAGCTGCCAAAAGTCGGCAACCATGGCATACATTAGCTTACGCTATGGAGATTTACAAGCAGGTCTGGCAATAGAAATCTTGAGGCCCGTACACTCACTGTTTTCGGGGCCCTCCATCCCTCCTCAGGTAAAACAGAAGAATTAATAAAAACAAACAAAAAAATGACTTATAATCTGTTGCTATGGGAAACAACTCCAACATCAACAGAGTCTGTGTACCTCATATGGTACACCACCTACCCCTTCCTCCTTCCTCAATAAATTATATATAGGAATGTACTCATAATGGATAAAGGTACATAGCATGGGGAGAAGCTACACATTTGTAGAGTCAGTAGTAAAATCTGTATAATTAAGCAGGTACTTACTAACAGGCTAGTGCTGAGTCTGCTTAATTCTACCCATCCTACCATCTACCCCAGCTAGTACAATATTTAATTAGAAAAATATATTTCTCAGTGGATAGAATTACACATAAAGACTACAAACCATGGGATAATCTAGTTTTAATGGTTTAATGACAGTTTTATGTAAATGACAACATGTCCTGTTATTTTACAGGATAACCAGCAATCTGATTTCTCTGGAGTATAAAGTCAAATTTTTACATATCACAAAAGTTTTCTAAAGCAATGAAATTGGTAAACAGATTACTTCTATATTATTATTAAATGTTATTTTTGTGTGTACTGAGTGGTGGCAAAGTTGTATTGGCATGCAGATTTTATGAATACTTTGTGGCCATTTTACCTTCCTTGGTGAAAATAAATTTTATAAATAGCTAACCCTTTGGGTTACAACCACCCCTCCCTCAATAAGCAAATTAAATATAAAAGTATGAAGAAGAAAAAAAACACACATAACTTACCCTCGGTAGTGGCTAAAACCGGTCTGGTCTGTGTGAAATGCAGTAGTGAATCCCCTTCCCGGCAGCCAGGAGAGGTCACATGACATGAAGGGAGAGGAAGTTCCTCTCACAGTGGGTGTGTGTAAATGAGTCATCGCTGGCTGCAGTTGGCTGTGGTCTGTGTTTGCAGGCAGCGACTCACAGTTTAATGCCTGTCAGTTAGTATTTAAGTCTGCAGCCGTGGGGGCAGTGTCAGTGGTGTATCGCGGGGGCCCCTCCGAACCTTGGGGCCCAGGACGTACTGAATCCCGTTTATTCAGTGGTGATATTTTCTAGCAAAAACTAGTGTTCATATATTTTGTTTGATCATGTTAAAGGAAAATAAATAAAATAATTGTAAATAAAGAAGTGCCTTCATTGCTGATTGATCACTAGAATAAACACTTAAGGGTCAGATTTGCTGAACTGAAAGAAAAAGTGGAGATATTGCCCATAGCAACCAATTAGATTCTAGCTTTTACTTTCCTATTACATACTACAAAATGTCAGCTAGAATGTAATTGGTTGCTATGGGAAGCATTTTCACTTTCCTGCATCTTAGTAAATCTGGCCCTATCTATTGTATTATTGTATTACAAAGTAAATTTTTCTGCATATAGTTAAAACGGTTTTATATCTTTTTATGTGTGTGTGTGTGTATGTATGTATGTATATACAGTGGAACCTCGATTATCCGTGCTAATGACTGGCACCCTTTGGCTGGATAACCGAAATGCATGGATAATCGAATATGTATCCGCGGCACCAAGCCAGGCAAGATGGCCACGGTCCAAGATGGCTTATTCCTTCCTGTGCGTGTCCCAGCACCTACATGGGGGTAGTGATGGTTGTCTCCCTGCACCCAGAGGAGGTAGGAACCAGCAAGAGCCCGGCAGGAATACGAACAGGGCCCCAGGCTTGCGTCCACATCAGGAGCCGTCGGAGCAGGACCAGAGCGTCCGGAGCACAGGAGACATGTGACCTCTCTCACCACGCCCCCTCTTTCTACAGATGGCGGCCGGCGGAAGCAGACATGCGGCCACTTCACTGAAGCCGCGGCGGCATCCATGTCCTCCGTGGTGTCCAGGAGCGGCAGCGGGAACCAGGCAGGGAGCCAGGTAAGAGAGTCCACAGCTTCCAGGAGGGTTTGTGGAGCCAGGGGGGGCTTAGCAGGAGAAAAACCCAATGTAAGTGTGTTGTCAGCTACGTGGCACGGATAATCCGATACCCGGATAGCCGAGTCACGGATAATCGAGGTTCCACTGTATATATATATATATATATTAGAGCTGATCCAGCGTTTATGCGCAAGTGTTGTACGTCGGATCCAGAGTTCTGTGTTTTCGCCAAGACACTCAACTCTGGATTGGACATAGTGAAAAAGGGAAGCGCAGACTGAACCATAAGCGCAGAGGCTGCGGATTATACTGTGCACACCATTTTTAGTATTAAAACACACCTTTAAAGTCTTTCTACATTATTTATAGTAATTCCTGAGCATCGAGTGGCATTCCGCTGCTATCCTGGCATAAATTAAAAAGTATAACATTTTTTAACAGCAGAAATGTCCTTTAAGCTGTTAATTAATCATACCTCCTCAGTGTTATATTTTCACATGTAGATTAGTGCTTTTATTACAAATAAGGGCAATTTCCTCATTGTAAATAACGTGCCCCTTTGACTTACACCAACCCTTGACTTAGTGCAAGATTTTCATGGAAGCGCAGGTACCTTTGAGAGCTACTGTGCCTATATAAAGGTGTTAAATGCCCCTTTTCTCATTTTAATATCATGGAATACGTCATGGTTACCTACTTTTGCAAATTAATATCAAAGGTGTGTGCCCTGTAGCGCCAAAGAGGTGTGTCCTGTGAATAGCTCCACTCATAGGTGTATCTAGCACTGCCAGGAAAACTATTTTACAATAAAATTGTTAGTATTTATTGATTATTAAATTGTCAGTGAATACTTTCATTACTATCTTTATAGAAAAACTAAGTGACGCTGCAGCTGATTAACAAGATTCTTTCATTACATCTTGGCCTCCATGAAATTGGTCATCTCCATAGTCCTCAATGGATAAAATTAGAATCAGGGAGATTACCAAACACTTCAGGGAGCCAGGGAGATCACCCATTCTTCAGGGAGTCACTACATTCAACAAGCGCACAGCAGACAGGCGCAAGGTGTGCTTTGCTGCCAACTTTTCGTGCTTTCTCACATTTTCAGCCTGTTCTGAACATGTGCAGTGCGAAATTCCACTGCGTTTCCGTCTAAAATAGACGGATGTGGGACTCTGGATCAGCCCCAGCAAGGTAAAAGCAGTTGGCAGTCCAGTTTTATACATAAATCTGTTGTTGAAGGTATAGAAAAACAAATAAGTAAAAATTAAAAGCTAAAGAAAAAAAGAGACAAAAGCGTCTGTAAGACCCTCAAGGGTTGTCATGAAGGGGCCCTATTGTTTTAAGGTGTGAGAGTGTGAGATGTCTAGTGACAACCCTGCAGCAATGCTTAACATGCTCTAGCACCGCACTAACATAACCCATGTGCATAGAGGATACTAAAGTGATCCACTCATTCATTGTGGAAGCCAGCCGTGGACATGCTGCTCAATGTTGCGGAGAATACAGGCGGTTGCCGATTCCCGAGTCTCATAACAACACTCATTGTATGCAGAGAAGCCGCGCTCACCACGCCGAATTTTTTACCAATAACAGCTGCGCCCACGCCCATTAACCACGCCCCGATCACTTGCTGTGTCACTGCGAGCCAATAGCCGTGAAAGGAGGACGGTCTGATACGCCCCTTGCAGGCTCGGCGCTCCGGGTTGGAGGACGGATGACACCCCTGGTGGCTTCGCGCTCTGTACAGCGCTGCCTGTGGAGGAGACCGGGTCTGAGAGCCGCAGCGCACCACGAACCGTGCCAGAGTACCGAGCATCATGGCGGTGGAGGAGGAGGGGATCCGTGTCTTTCAGAGCGTGAGAATCAAGATAGGTGAGCGATCCCTGAGTGTCTCCTTCCCGCTGTGATCTGCGGGTGTCCGTGTTCACGCTGTTGACGCTATTTATGACAGCTCATTGCTGAAGCAGTGCAGAAAGTTTCCCGGTGTCCCATGCTGAGTGATCGGCGTAGATGGTTGGGTGGGAGGGATTGTGAGCAACGTCTAGACCTGGTGAGCGGTGCATGAGTCTCATATCTGCAGCCTTCACCCATCTCTGAGCCTACCCTCCAGAGACATCTTACTGGTGTCATGCCAAGTACCCTCCGGAGACATACTGGTGTCATGCCAAGTACAGAGGTGGGGATTTATATATCTAGTGTACGGAGGTAGCAGCTAGCTTGGTAGAAAAGTAAGAGGCTGCCCCAATATCTATGAGTGTATGTTGTGCAATGGATAACTGTCATCTCCACTACTAGCATCTGTATAACAAGTAGATCGGGGCATATCATCAAGAGTGTGTTCATGTAATGGCCATTTACTTATAAGAAAATTCTTAAAAATGACTATTATACCTGATTGCAGTACTTAATAAATATTCACTGTGACATAAAGCATTGGGTCGGTGAAAGTTGTGACCCTTTGTTTAAAATGTTTGAAAAAGTGAGTGATGTGACTGCTTACTCCAGGATATGAGAGAGAAGCTGCTTTTCATGCCCATGACTGTGTGATCTGCCTACTGGCAAAACCTCTCCCTTGACAGCAATGTCTTTTTAGTGCCACAAAGCTTTCTTTATTCTATCCCAGTGGAAAATCTTTGTAAAGCAAGGCCCTTAGTGATTTGAATACAAACTCATGGCAGCTTGCTCCTTATAACTTTAAGAGTTAAAAAGTTTTAGAATGGATAGTTTCTGATAGTGGTCACAGTGGGAATATCATGTTTTATGTCACCATTGTATTTCAGTATGTCATTTTATTGGAGCATCAGATGTATGCTGTATGGGCCCGGTTCAGTTTGCTGTGATGACGGGTAAAATTTCCCTCACACTTTTTCACGTCATTTACTGTAGCATAAATTTGCTTATTTTTATGTGCACCTTTATGGGGCGTGCATACAAATACACAAAATATTCGAAATTAGCTTTGTACCGCAAATAATGTGGGTGCAAAGATAATTGAATTGGGCCCCATATGTAGATTTGACTATAAATTCTCCTACATAGAAAATCTTGCAGCTGTGTCAAGACTTGGTGGAGTAAAAAACAAACAAACAATATTTCATTTACCTAATGCTGCATACACACTTTCCAATCTGCAATTGATACAATATGTGTAAAATGTACACACTGCAATCGCATGGTGTATATTTGTACCAATTTTTGTTGATTGAGTTTGCAGCATAAGAGCCTTTAATCGTCTCTTTGTTATGGCTAAAATGAGATATTTAACATTTTGAATAAAGATGTCTGCCATGCAAATGTACTTTCATGAGTCAAGGAAATTGTTTTATGGTTTGTGCCGGGGCTTTCACTGTACCACTAACAGTACAATTTTTCCAGGTGTCCTCATAATCACAAGAGATAGGAGTATCACCTGTGGTTCTTTTAACATGTCAATCAGTAATGAACACACCTGTGCTACAGCAAAGAGAGTAGGAAAACACGTACTGTTAGTGGTACTTCAGGACGTAATTGAGAATCCCTGGCTTAGGCCATAAGTACATGATTCAAGCCTCTGACATCAGTGTTGGTTTGCATAGTCCAGTGGATGGTAGATCAGTGTGCTGTGTAAAATGTAGACACACGACTTGTTTTACAGAAATTAAACTTAAACTTTTGTAATTCTGATGAGGTTTCCTCAATTTTTTTATTACATTTTTTGGTGCTTGTTTATCTTTGTGGCCCCCTGCTGGAGAGGCCGCTGGTTACGCTACTTGCGTATTTTTTTGTTCAGCAGAGGGCGCGCGCGTGCTTCGGTGCAGCTGTGTGGTTTCCCTGGCAGCGGCCCAACAATAATAAGGAGGAGGGTGTCTCTCCGTCCGTCCGTCTCCCCCCCCCTTCGTGTCCCCAATGTCCCCGTCGTGTCATGTCTGGACTCCAGAGGCTCCCGCCGCCACAGAACATCATCTCCGTCCGTCCGTCCGTCCCCGATACAGCTACATGTCCAGTCAAAAAAAAAGTAATAATGTATGTAACTTACATAGTGAGGATACGTAGCGGGGGCCGCAAAGATAAACAAGTACCCATTTTTTTCCTTGGAATGTGTGCGGTTACGTGATTTAAAATAAATAGGACACATTACTATACATAAAGGATTTACCCCATTTTGACAGCAATGTTATGTGTTAATGTAATTCATGAAAGATTCACACTCACATGTAAAGGAAATCAAGAGTTTGATTGTGGTTTTCTATCAAGTGTCAAATCAGATGAGAAATTGTTTCACTTAAAGGTGGGGCCCTGTTCACTAAACCACAACTGTTGATATCTTGGGTTTTCTGTTTTAGCTAGTATATTGGAAACTTGTGTTGTACTCATTTTTTTTTTTTTTTGCTGCCTTATGAGAAGAAAATATTGGAAACTGATGAAAATGTGAAAAGAGTAGTACCACTCGGGATGCTATTTTCCTAATGGCTGATGTTGATACTAATTTTCACTAGTCTATTTTTCTCATGAGCATATGTTAACTTATCTACATTACATATTTGTAGCTTAACAATCGATTTAATTAGAAATTGATGGATATTTTTTGTTAGTTACTTGTTAGTTCCACAAGTATCACAGGGTACCACATGGCACAGAATTATCTTAAATGGCACTTGTTTTCTCTCTGTGTTAATCACAGCTATTGGACTAGTTTATAGATTTTGATTGATGCTTGTTGATAAAAGCATGTAAAAAGCATCATGTATGACATGAAATGCTAGAGAAAGGTAAGCTTCTCTGGTAGTTTGAAAATTAAAAGTTGCAGACTACACTGTTTGAAGGAGTTTTATGTAATGGGACATAACCCATGGCATAACAACTGTTATGGGGGCAGATTATATCTATATGTCTGGGTGTTCTTGATTTGATCAGAAGTTGATCCAAATATATAGAAGCCCTTTTTGGTTTTACCTTTTAGTGGGTACAATAATAGATGTTATATCCTTAAGCATCATATATTCTATTACATTGCAGAATATTTATAGTGCGTTAGTCTGTTTTGTATACTGTAGTATATCAACTTCTTCAGCAACTGCAAGTCATGTTCAATGCAACATGGTTAACACATTTGGTGGAATAGAACAACAAAAAGCTTTATAAACACTTCTCAATAATTGTGAGATGCACTGAACTGTCCACTCCTTGATTGAACCATGATATTTTGAGGCAACGCTCTATAGCCCATTCTGAAAAATCTAAATTGACCAAATGCTTTTAAGATATAGTTTATATGTGCTCTGCTTGTAATGATTCTGTTTAACTGGACAACCTATTTTTTTTTGGGCTCGGAAAAGGAAGTGAAAGTGCCAAGGAAATTGCTTTACCTTACTCTTTTTAAAATCCGTTGCATGCAATTTCGGATATTTTGTCTCGTAACTTTGTCTTGCAATCAGCTATAGCAATGTATATTATATAATACTTTAATGTTGTACAACTTGGGTATATACAGTTGCAATCCCAGAGATGGTTTGATAGCGATAGCAGATGGGAATGCGGTTTCTGGTCCGGCCGGAATATGATACAGCCACAAGCTCAATGGCTGCTGTCTCATTGCTTGATAACCTCAGCAAATAGAAAATTGCTATTGACTCATTCCCAATAGCCATAGGCTGCGGGGCATGGAGGGAAGCATTGCTGCTTTCTAAAATGGAGACTTTCGTCAGTTGCCATTCACCTTCTGTACGATAGTCTGTCACAAAATACACCATCGTACCTGTAAACCACATCCCAGGCAGCTATCTCTACAGCTTTTGCTTGGAGATTTCATTTTCAAAGTCAGATTTCTGCCCATTTTCTGATTAAATTCTTTTAAACCTATTTATTCAGAGATGGATTGAGGAAATCATTTACCTGAGTTTTTTTTGAATAGAAAGGATATACAGGATAACTTTTAGGAACCTAACAAATGGCCTGGCAAATGGTCATGCCATGTGTGTCATCTAGGAGTATGTGAAGATTTGTTTTTCAGCTATTACAAAATAGAAGGCATATAATGATGAAGGAAGATCATGGTTATAAACCTTATTGCCAGGAAACAAAATGGGCTTCTTTACAATAGGACTTCAGAAAATGTACAGAGGGAAAAAATACAAAATCTTCCTCCAGAACACTTGCGGAAGATGCCACTGTCAATAGACCACAAACAATAAGGATTTACATCTAAATTAATGCTTATGGGCGACTATTTGCTTGATATATAATGGTGTACAATTTAAGCCACATCTGCGGATAAAGATTGGTTGTTGAAGGTGCTTGGTCTGTTTTGAAAAATACTTTCCTTAGGTTTTTAATATGCAGATTGGATGGAAAGGGCTTCTAATCTACTCAGTTGTTGTATATTCATTTGACCTTTTCACCTATGCTCTCCTCATAACACAGATATGTTTTGTAAACTCTGTAGTAAGTGCCACCCACTTTACAGTGTTTTACTGTATTTATGTTTTTTCCTTTGCAGTAGCAAGGGTGGAGTATAGTCATAAAATCCACAGCTTGCAAGGAAGTGCTGCTACCTTAGCTCTACAGAAACCCACCTGACACCAGTGTGGTTTGATGACTTGCTGTTGAGTTTGGCATGACATTTTGTTTATGGTTATATTTTAACATGATTATTGGCAGCCATTGCTTCTGTGGGTATTCAGCAGAAAGTACAATTACACTTCCCACATGAATGGATCTGCTTCATTAAAAATAGGAGCTGTGATCATTGCAAATTTTGCAGATGACACACTGGTAATCATGGTAAAATGTGCATACTTATTTGTTAAAATCAATTAAAATAAGAAACTGCATTTAGTCACGTTCCCAGGGAGGAGGTGGATTTAAACAGTGTGCATTCTGCAATATCTGTTTCTCCATGCACTTCTATGAGGTGAGTTGCAGCACTGTGGTGGTACTAGGTAGTAATCAGCACAGCGCAATGAATTCTTCCCTTACATTTATTTTTGGGATAATTAAAGCAGAAGTCTGATCGCAGGGCCTGTAATGGGTTACATACTTCTCTGCACGTCCACATTTGTCTATAAATAACAAAATAATAAATGCCAATTTTTTTTTCTAATAACATAAACAATAACCACTGGTCTGCAGTTAAACCCTGTTACCTGGAATTTATGAGTTGGTAACAATAACACATGTGGATTATATGACATTTGAGCTTTTGTTTCACTGTATATATAACAATTATCAAAACAATTCCACATGCAATTGTGTGTTAATACATACAACCAAGAAAGAAGCAACCTAAAAATCAGCAGGTATTGTGAACAAAATAAATGAGACACCTAAGCCAAAAAGGGTTTTAGGTGACAGCTTAGAGGGCCACATATGGCGGGTGCATCACATTATACACTGCATCCAAGGAATAATTATATTGCTTGTTTTGTTTCTACTTTTTTGTTATTATTTTACACATTTACTGTATTCTTGTCCTTTAAATGCATTTAACTAGTCTTTTACTTGAACTTCTGTCAATAAAGTAGTTGTATGTAACCGCAATATTAGGTATCAGCAAATCCTCTCTTTCATATATTGTATTTGTGTGTTATTTGCATTGATGCTGTTATATACATGTGTGCCTCACTCTTATCTACAGATAGCATTATAATGTGGAGCATGCTGCTTACTAATAGCCTTTCCAACTGTCCTCTGACGAGAGCTCTAATAACACAGGAAAATATTATGCTATGACGCACATGTTTTATTATGCACATAGCATAGTCAAGTGCAAGCAATTAAATAATTGTCTTATTGCAGTGAATTTCCAGCAACGTTGATGTCTGACTTTCTGGGAATGTTAATATATGATAACATGTCCCTTGATGCTACTATTTATCCTCTCTGAGGAGAAATTGTACAAGCCTTAAATGAATGGGCATTGTTTAAATAATTTGATGTATTGTTTAATGGCAATTTTTAAAGATAAACGTTATTTATGTCTTTTTCTATTTAAGTGATTGCATAATTCTTTTTATTTTGATCTCTATTAAGAATAAAATTTTCTTTTTTATTAGAATTCGAATATTCTCTATTTCCACATTTTTCTGTAATGTTCAGTGCAACCTTGGCATCAAATAGCAATGCACCCCCCAAGGAGAGATCTGTGGGTGACTTCCTTTGTAATCGCCAAGCTCACTAGTTAAAGTAGAGAACTGGCAACCTACGACTTAGGGGCTGTGGAGAAAAGTTCAAGCATCACACTGACATCAAAACTGCTTTGCTGATAATCTGGCACGAGAGACTCCTAACCTCCTATTGAAATCCTGAAATAACAGTCATGATTTTACAGTGGTGCAGGGAACACACTCAAACTTCCTCTTTAAGGTTTTTTTCTTCTTCAGGAAGCTTCCCATGGGGTCCTTCCTTGAGTCATTTTTTTTTCTTTTTCTGAGAAAGACTGAACAAGACAGGAAACTGCTACAAAATCTCTGTTCATGAGGCTATGAAAGCAGTAAGGAAAAGCTTATGGGTGCTGAATGTGTGAAATGCAATCACTTCTACAGACTTCTTGTATATCTCATAAAAATAAGAGTCAGTGGTACAGTTGTATTATGATGTTAGTGGTCGGGGAAAATATCGGCAAATTAAAACTCTGAAGCACTGCCTCCAATTAATAAATATTTAAATCTAAACAGTAAAATTTTTCACCTGCTTGTAAATTACCACTGTGGTAGTTCCCAAGTTCAATATTAAGTTACAAATGTGCTGTGTTCTTAGCCACCAGTTATGCATTGATTACCCAGATCAATAATCATGGGTGATATTGTGAAATGTATATTAACCGCTCCCGCTTGCATGGATGAACTTCAGACAGCCAGGGCTTACTTATAGTTTTTGATGCAAGCATGAAGAAGAGAAGTTTGCTTCCATATGCATTAGGAGGGAATACCTACCAAGGGTCAGAATGACTTCTGATTGGAAGCATGGATGGGTGCACATTACAAACAGACATCCACAATCCAATTGAAAAAGGCTTGATTTTAACTCTGATTCTGTTAATGGTCTTGATTACAGTAAAATAAAGTTGTATACTTCGCAAATACAGACTGAATAGTTAGTAAATGTAATATTTGGGATGCATTCTCCATTTATGAAAATGCTGTTTCCGAAATACAGACAGCCGAAACTCATTTTCGGTTGTCTGTATCTAGAAAATAGCACTAATTTGAAGATTTTATTATTGAGTGGGTTAGTATGCCGGATTTATTGTATTACAGGGGAGTCTATGGGAAGTTTTAGGGTTAGGCTGCGGGGAAGGGAGTCTTAGGGGGCAGGCTGCGGGGAAGGGAGTCTTAGGGGGCAGGCTGCGGGGAAGGGAGTCTTAGGGGGCAGGCTGCGGGGAAGGGAGTCTTAGGGGGCAGGCTGCGGGGAAGGGGGTCTTGGGGGGCAGGCTGCGGGGAGGGGGGTCTTGGGGGTAAATTGCCCAAGGAGAAGTAAATGGCCCTTCTCAGCAGCGACCCACCCCCGTTTTCCATGCCAATCTTTCTCTGCCATAGAAAGAGTTGCATTTATACGTCATTAGGTGTTTACAGCTTGTGTCTGGCTGGTGAGAGTTTCTCTAGAAAATGCCACATGGAGAATTTGAGATTAGAAGCTCTGCAAAGAGGGTAACGGCAGATCCAGAGACCACACTACTGGATCAGAGTCTCGATCGTGTGCCATGACTATGGTGTAGAGGCTGCTCTGTTACAGCATATTTGGAGTAACTTACTGTCCTGGTAGTTGTTCTGAGAGCTCTGTGTGTGGTGTTGTCATGGTCTCTTTATACTTGACCCTCTCTTCCTCTGCACAGAACCGAATGCATGAGAGCATGAAGCTCTTTGACAGCATCTGTAACAATAAATGGTTCACGGAGACGTCCATCATCCTCTTTCTCAATAAGAAGGACCTGTTTGAGGAGAAGATCACACAGAGTCCGCTCACCATCTGTTTCCCAGAATACACAGGTGAGACGCCTCCAACCGCTAAAGTCTTACTCTTTACAGGAGTCATGAGAGCGGCTGCTGGCTGTTTGGGTTTTCCTCTTGCTCTGCTTTTATCCTGCGGTTCTGAGGCATTGCAGGGATGTCTTTGTGGTTTTTGTTTTGTTTTTAAACCGCCTCTCATGTTCTCGTTCCCATTTATCTGCTTTATTGTCATAGTCTTGGGGTTAAACTGCAGGGAAGGGAGTCTTAGGGTCAGGCTGCGGGGAAGGGAGTTTCAGAGTTAGACTACAGTTATGGGAGTCTTTGTCTGTGGGTAAGGGAGGGTTAGGATGAGCATTAGGTTAAGGATTGGGGTGGGATAAATACTTGCCTCTGCAGATTTGTCCTCTCTTCGATTACTTATCCTTGTCTGGACAAGAGCAATTGATACCAGAGACTATTTGAAATTTGGCTGGTATAAAACACTGCCGTTCTTGCCAACGAACCAAACCCGTAATATTTTCAAATATGCAAAGGAACCTTTATTAGTTTGCATGCTAGTTTTTGGTAAACAACAATATTAAAGTATACAGGCTATGATGACCAGTAAATCTTCTTTTGAGGGTCATTTGTAGGATGTCTGACTATAGTCACAGCGCCTTGAACTGTATACAGATTTACAATCCTGCTACACTCGAAGCTCTGAGTGATGCTGGAGTGAGGATCCAAAGCTGTATCCAACCCTCTTTGCGGGTGAAAAGAGACCACCCCCCTAGCATGCTTAGGCTTATGAAACCTTCAACACTTCAGCTCTGTCCTCACTTAAAATGGGGATGGCTTGTAAGTCAGCATAGAGTGGAAGGATTCTAACACATATTTACTGTGCAATTATCGTTTATCTCTTCTTCCCACTAGTATACCCAAGCACCGCATCCATCCCTGCTGCATAAACACTTCCTGTATGGGCAGAAAGCGACCATTTGAGGTATTCTGGATCTGGTCTCTATCATCTTTTGTTCATCTGTGCATTCCCTGTGAGGTACACGTGGCTTCCCACAGTGGGAGTCCCACTGGATATTTCCCTGGTGGGCCAGTCTGACACTGTGTCATCCCCAAGGCCTGCTGCCTTAGGCGATTGCCTAAGATCGTCTAATGGTAGTGTCGGCCCAGTATAGAGGCAATCCTATCATTTGGAAGTTTTCTACAATGTAAGTGTATAGTCTATTCTGTGGGTGGAATATGGGGCTCATGAGAGTCAACTTAATATAATGTTTGCATTTATAAAAAAAAAAAAAAAAAACTGGTGGAGGAGACTCTTCATGGAAGGGCACTGACTGTAGGGGATTTGTTTTAATAGAAGAAATAGTGCTGACGATGCGGTTTAATACATCACTTCCAGAAATGAGTGCAGTGCTGCTATAACTGTCTAGTAAAATGACTAATTCATTAGAGTGCCTCTTTTTAGTTCTTTGATAAATACATTTGCCAATTTGTACTAAAAAAAAAATAAAAAAATCTATATTCATTTCAGGTGCATATAAAACAGCCTGCTTGAGCAGTGAAGTAGATGTGATTCTGTTATGTCAACTGCCTTTTCTAAAGTGTATTGCATTAAATCACCGTGTTGACCTTGGCCGAGTGTTTTGCTATGCCACCCTTTTCATTATCTACTGAGCCGATGTACAGTATGTAATGCTAGCAAGTGATATGTTGTGTGCAGATGGTTTTGCTCATAAACCTTTTTTCCTGTAGGCAACATGTAGTAAGTGCTCCAGGCATTGTGAAACTAGGACTCCCGTCATTCTCTGTCAGAATACTGGGACTTGTAGTCTCAAAACACTGGTGCCACACATTGCATATGCCTGCTATAAGGTAAGGGATGGGAGATGTTGCCAACCAATCAGATTCTAGCTCACATTCTCTAGAATGTAATAGAAAAGTGAGAACTGGAATCTGATTGGTTGCTATAGGCAACATCTCAACTTTTCCAAACCTGCAGCTTAGTAAATCTGGCCCATAGTCTCTCATGACTAACATGATCTCTCTAATGTACAATATGAGACATTAGGTCCAGTTTTTAAATTTCATTCAAGTTGCTTATAAAAATAACTCCAGGTGCAAAACTTGTTGAATAAACAATTAAGAATGTATTGCATTTTCACTGAAAAAACTGTTGTCATAATTCATATCCGATTCAAAAATATTTAATATCTTTTTAAAATGATAACGGCACTTTGACAAATCAACAAATCTTAACACGGTATTTCTACATAGCTTTCTTGCTATTAATGATTGTGATGGTATATGTGTATAATATATACGTATTAAAGCCAGTTAAATAATAGACCATGCTTTTTCATGTAACTGAGCATTGAGGGGCTTGCTCTACATTTCATTGACAAGGACATCTGCATGCAGAGTCTGTCAGTGAGATGAATAGACGTATTCCTGTAACTTTAGAAAGTGGTTTGCTAGCCACAGCTGTGGTCTTAGAAATCCTATCCAGCATGTGTATTGCTGCAACTGATCAGGACATGTCCATTCACCTGTTCACCCTAAAGCCATTGAGAATTTCCTTGATCTTGTTTTTTGGTTCTAAAACATTGTGTAAGGTGCATTAGTCGTGTTTTGATTTTAACTCTCTAATGAAATGATTTTTTAAATATATATACACACAAAAAACTAATCCAGGACTATTCTTATTCTCTAAATATAATATAGCCCCATCATTGTTTTAGGCCTCATTAATTGTAATATGTGCTGTATTCTCCAACCATAGATAAAAAGGATTACTTCCTTGTACTCAGCTAATTGTGTGCTGCTGGTTAAAGATTATGGGAAATATTAAATTCTGCGACCCATAAGTTAGGTACAAAGAAGATGGTAACTTAAGACTGAAGATGTTCCATTGAGATGCTTTTAATTTTTCTTCACTTGGAAGCTACTGTAATAGCTGGGAAATGGCGCCCTTCCTGTCTACGCCTTGAACTGAATATCCACTCATTAATCCGACTTTAGCTGTTTGCACAATGCTCATTATGTAATTCTATCTGGTAGAGTGCAAGTGTCTGTCTATTGTTGTGGAACTACAAAAGGAGGAGTGTTAATAAATATACATTAAGGGTACCTTTATACACTGTTCCTGGGTCCCAGTTATGTTGCTGACCTGTAGGTTGTGCAGTCATGTCCTAGGCAACACTTTAGTTTGCTCCATTTGGTAGCATGTGGTAACCACACATCTGTCACTGCATTAAATTTCTACTCGCTTGTTTTCTTCAGACTAGAATTTCATTTTTTGTAGTTGGAAAACCTCTTTATTCATAATGTTGGTTTCATTTAGATTTCAGCACTTACTTATGTTGTTTATAATGGGGATTTTCTAAAAATATTGCATTCATAGACTCTAAGGCAAATATTGTTCAGTGTTTTGCTGGAGCTTTATTTGTTTATTAAAGCGTGGCATTGTCAGCAATAATGGGAAGTTAGTAGTGCAATATGTCAATTAGATTACAGACAGTGGATCACTAAACTGAAAGCAGAAATGAACAGTAAAATCAGTAAAATGATAACGTTGAAGTGTGAAATGAAATTTTTTACGTAACTGTTTCAACTTAATTAAATATATTCATGGAAGGGGATAGTGAGCATGTCTGGTAAAGACACTTACTTCAGTCTCATATGAAATCTTTTATTAATGAAAATATCACTCACTGGATATATAATATTTACATTAAGCATTAACTAAGCAGCAAGATTGTGTTCTTATCCTTTTAAGCTATGTAGTAAATTTAGGGAAAAAGGTGCTTTTCGATTGAAAAAATAATACAGCATTAACCTGGCAATTTTTATTTAATAGATTTTAGAAGCTACAGATAATTGGGGTCCTGTGTAATAAAATTAAATAATAGTGGCAGTGTAGTGGAAGAGTCCCTGAAACATTAAATAAAGGACAACATTAAATGGAGGGTGACTTCTGGGCAGCAAATTTGTGAAATAATATTGATGTTAGGGTTGTTGATATTTTAGGTTTATGTAAGGTAGGAATATGATTATTTCAAGCTTGGACAGGTTAAGTTACTGTATATTGAGAACATCAAGAGAAGAGCAGCTGATAGATTCTCAGTGCTGTTTGTCATGTGAGAGGGGGATAAGTGTGGCTATTTCCTTTGCTTTTATGTGGTATAAAGTTATGAATAGCTCCTATTTAGTTAAGAAAATAAGTACATTGATTTTGACCTTATTGACTCCTTTTAATCTGTCAGCCTATTGATGAAGGCAAGATGGAAGATTTTAAATACAATAGATAGGAGACGTTCTTCTGGTGTATTTGAGAGAATGTCCTAAAATGTAAGGCTTCTGGGAAGTGAATGTGCAAGTTGAGGTTATGAGGTCATTTATCGACACTCT
>WWET01003390.1:116913-135722 GCA_011038615.1 Limnodynastes dumerilii
CTAGCATGCTATGGGTTAAGGTCATGCTGCGGTATGTCTTTTTAAGTTAAAAAACATGATTTAAGCATTTTTTTTTATTATTTTAACATTTTATTTGGTAAAGTTGGCACATTTTAATAACACTTTTTTACAAATTGCTGGTACAAATTGCCAAAAAAGGTGCTTTTGCAAAACTAACTTTAGTAAATGTACCCCTAAGTGTGAAACCATGTGATTGCGTTTGGTCTTATACTTAGCTGGGGCAAATTTGATCTGTATGATTCAGAGTCAGGGACAAAGACCACCTACGTCAGAATCCCTAAATTCGGAACTCAAGTTTACATTTACCAGGGGGCCGAGCTCATTAAATCCAAATTAATATTCTAGCACCACTCACCTCTAGTATGGTAAATCTCTGTATTTACGCTAAATATATAATCTGCCATTACACATTTTTAAAGGTCAATGCAAACCTATTAATACAGTTATAAACCTCTTAACGGAAACTATCACCCTGTGTTTTTATTTTTACAATCCCCCCTGGATTAATAACCGCAGTTATTGAAATTATCACTCGAGTTATCAATTCCCCTTATGAGTGACAGTTGGCAAAAAGCAGTCTCTTCGGAGACTAGAGGTTTCAGAGTAAATATGGCAAAAAACAAGGCAAAATAAACATAAAATTTATTCTACAAAAAATACAATGCTTATTACATAAAAAATTGATTTATCAATACACGGTTACAAGACTAAAACAGAATAAGAAAATATACAAGCAATTTAAAACAAAATGGAGAAATAACAGAAAATAATCACCTTTGTGGAAATTAATTCCTGGATTCACAGATTTACTAAAGGCGATTTCATCATTATAGCCAGGTATGCTGGGATTTTCTTTGCAATTATGCAATCGCCTAATTTACTAAAGGTAAAATCGTTGCGATTTAGCGTTTTTTGGATTCGCCATGTAGAACATCGGCAGGGAAATTTTTTCAATGACAGACATACAAAACGCTGTATTTACAAAGCGCGTGTTGACTAAATCGCCACTAAATCACCATGAAATCATAGAATACAAAAGTGCCATGTAGTAGAGGCATTTTTGGACTAATCGCAGCCAATTATTCAGGCATAAGTCAGCACTTAATTGCAATCACATGAGTGTTTTTTGGAGTGTGAGTATGGAATTTATGGGCATTGGGCCTGATCCACGCTCGCAGGCGATCTAACGCTGATCATAAGCGTAAAATCGCCATAAAAAACGCACTGCGCATGTGCATAGTGACAACTTCTGGTCGTAGCGGCGATTCGGGCGTCCGTATTGTTTGCATATTTTCCGACGACGGGGCGCATTTATAGTACGAACTTAGTATGGACGCTGGAGTTAAGGAATGTAGGCTGGGGGAGCCATTTAAATTGTACAGTATGGGCGTGCTTAGGCCGCTACGAACAGCGCGTCGCTACGAAAATACGTACGAACACATGGAAAAGTTAGGGTAGGGTTCGGCGGGCGTAATGAAAGGAAGGTAAGGGGAGTGTCGTGAGAGTAAACGTTTTTACGCTGGAGCGGTAATACGCTCCGCTCTCATGCGTAGGTCTGGATCAGGCCCTATGTAACCTGATAGCGTTCTATAGAAACTTGTAAATAAATAAACACTACACAGTTTATTCTACATCTACGCAGTATCTGTAATTTATTTCCCTTTCCCTGATCCAGCTCTAAGTATAGTTTGATAGTATTTTCCATGTAATTTATCGCTAAGCTGGGACTTTGTCTTTGAGTTTAATTGTACAGGGGAACAAGGCAGTAAATGCGAAATGATTGGATGAGAACGCTTGCAGTTTACTACATCCACAACATAAAGCAGAGGGGTTTTTGTGCTGATTTTGTTTAAAACATTTTGCGGATATTCTGTGACAAATTGGCACATATTTTATTTTCTCATCTCTTTTCTCTTCCAGGGAAAGTTGCAATTCTAAAAGAAGATTTGCAGAAGTATAATAACAGAGAAACCTGGTTTCAAATGCAACATGTGGATGCAGACTCAGAAGTACAGGTCAGCTGAGAGCCACGGCCATAAGCTAGAAACAGAATTTTTTTTTTTGTTGCTGTATTTTTTTTTTAAAACTAATTTGTTTTGACGGATTTCATATAATATAGAATTTCAAGCACAAAAACTCTGCTTTTAAGATATAGTAATCGTATGAGAAGGTGTTCATCTCTACATTCTATTTCATTTTCATTACCCTTAGGCACCTGCATAATAGGACTGTGGTAGAAGAGTATCGAATGTACTGTCCAGGTTCTTGAAATGACAAGGTCACAGATTGTATTATGCCAAAATGTAATTTTAGTCCTGTAGAAAGCCATGTTCTCTCATATAATTTTCTGTGTGTAGAAATAGTATTATGTCCAAAATCACCAGGCAATTATGATCAACAGAGTGCAAATGTGGTATAACAGACCTATCATTTATCCAGATGATCTGACCGTTTACCGGGGTATATGAAATCTGTGTGTGTGTGTGTGTGTGTGTGTGTGTGTGATTGATTCATTCTCCCAGTATTTTGTACACATATTGTGAATTTGAACTTAGAAGTATGACTCCAGTACTGTTCTTGTTGCATTAAGTGGACTGCTTTTTCAAGTAAGCTGTTGCTTGCTTCTGCAAAAAAGTGGCCGTTATGGGTAAGTATGACATCAATAACTGTTATGTCAAATATCACTAATTAGTAGATGTACATTCAAGGCAACAGAATCTGTAAAGGGATCTGTGACAAGGTGTGTGTGAGTGTAGACATAAATGTAACTTTAGGTTCCATTCACTTTCACCATTGTGAGTCTATGCAGTTTGATTACAATAGCAGGCTTTTACTAATGGACTGCTTTCCTATAGTATTTGGCATGATGATTTAGTGCAAGTACTGGTAGAGTTTATTACAGTGCACAGGTTTCCTTAAACTTAAGTTGTCATATATTTTCCCTATAGCTTTATAAGAAAAAAATGTATAAATAATTATTTTATGGCTCTGCAATGGATGCAATGCAAGAATGATTTTATTCATCAACATCAACATTTAAATTGTAATATATAAATCTATACATCTACGTGTTTTTAAGTCATGCAAGAATGCTTTCATAATGTGAACTGCACATGATCTCTGGGCAGCACGGGGACTCAGTGAGTAGCACTTGTGTCTCACAGCGCTAAAGTCATGAGTTCAATTCCCAGACTAGGCCTTATCTGTGTGGAGATTGCATGTTCTCCCCGTGTTTGCATGCGTTTCCTCTGGGTGCTCCGGGTATCCTCCCACACCAAACAAAAAACATGCTGGTAGGTTAATTGACTGCTGACTAAATTAATCCTAATGTGTGTGTGTGTGTGTGTGTGTGTGTGTGTGTGTGTGTATGTGTTCGGGACCTTAGTATGTAGCTCCAACGGGGCAAGGACTGATGTGAATGTGAAATATTCTCTGTAAAGCGCCACATAATCTAATAGCACTATATAAATACCTGTTAATAAATAAAATAAAATGATCTTTCAAGATTGCGAATGAAATTTTCAATGCAACTATGAGCATAGAATGTGCATGCAATAATTTATGTTCAGTTAAATACTATAGCAAATAAAGAAGTAAAATTGGTATTTAAAATAATATATTTGCAAAAATATAGCTCTATATCCATTGTACAGAAATTTACCTTAATAACCTGTTACTTCATTGCACAATCTCCGCAGAGATTTGTTCTGGGGATATGGAAACTCTTATTAATGGTGTAACTACTGTGGGAGAAGGGTGTTTGGCTTCTGCTGGGCCTGTAGGAGAGGGGAACCTGTAGTAGCTGCTCGCCGTGCAGCCCTGCAGAACTCTTAAGGTGCCAGAGGTTGTCAGCTTAGGACAACATTCTCCGCTCAGGACCTGATTCAGAGATGGAAAATAAGAGAGGAAAGTTACTCCTGGGCAAAACTATGTTAATTTCAGTGGAGTCAAATTTCATCTGTTGCAAAAAGTATTAGAGTTGAGAGGTGGTGTTTCCCAGTAATAGTAAAGCTGGTCAGTGTCTGAGTGCAGTAAGCAAAAGCAAAGCTGTATCCCTGCATGCAAAGAACATAATTAACTTGACTGCCCCTGAAAGCAACATGGGTTTGCCCAGAAGTAACTTTTCTCTCTTCTTTTCAATCTCTGAATAAGGTACTCAGTCTGTGAGTATTAAGCGTTGTTTATTGATACATTGCCAGAAGCTACTACATGCCAGGTAGAGGGGTGGTGCAATGCAACCCCCTCTTCCATTTAGACACTGGTCTTGCCCTCTTGCTATGGAGTCTTATTTGCTACTGCATCCCATATTAACAAAACCATTCAGAATTGTTGATGATATGTAACCGTGCATTTAACATTAATGCTCACTAACACTAATTGGGGAGGGGGGGCTAATTTTACAGGTGGAAATCAATGTGTGGAAGAAATATGTAAAGTGACTGACAGATTCAGTAAGCATTACAAATGGCTAATATGGCCATACAAACCAAAAAAAGCACTGATTCTGACTTTCCTATTAGGACAGTTTACAGTCATTAGTGCTTTCATATATTACTATATATAACAAGTGCATTACAATGGATAGGTCGCATAATTTCCCTTTTACTGACATTACAATATGAAGGTGAGAATAAGACAGAGATGTTGCAGCAAGCTCTTAGTAAAACTCTCTTATGGCTGTAAATTATGAGTTTGCAAGCCAGGCCTCCTCAACAAGCTCTTTCTATCAATAGCCTTTCTTGTTTTATTACTGTATTCCCTATTATAATTCTCTATAGAATATAGAAAATCATAAGAATGGACCACATTCTAAGATCCAATCACACTTGAGTAACCACTTGTGAATGCAACCCATCCCACTGTCAGAAATCGGATGCTTGGATTGGCCAGGTTTGTGCTTTGTAAAAAGCGCTAAATGCATGCACAATTCATAAAATGCGGATGCTCGGAAAATGTCCACTCTTCAGAATTTTGGATCCGGTTCAATAGTTTTGCTTTCTTTTATGGCCTCTTCCAGACTGCAATGGAATTATTAGGAAGACGTTGCTGTGTACATGAATCTAACTCTATTTAGCTATACTAGAACTTATTTTTTGAAAACCATTACGTACAAGCTCAGTAATTACAATAACTAATCACATCATAATAGAATGTTATTGTTATCGCATATAATTGTACATGTTCCTACTATGGCATGTAACATCTCTTTCCATTATATGAAATGTACTTATTCATATTTATTAAATGATACAGTTCACTGTAATAACATAAAATGAAAAATGATGATCAGTTGTTTTTCTGAACCTGTTGCTATGAGCTTTCTACAATGTTTTACAGTGTTACTCTCTGCACCCGTCAGTCTAGCAGTGGGTTCTGCACTTGCCATGTGGAGATTACAGCATCTGTATCTAATATGTTCCCCTAGTGTTCATTTTATTTACGGGAATTCCTTTTATGCCTCGTGATTTAATACCATATAAAGGAGTCTTAATAATTTATGTTGAACTTTCCATAAAGAGGCGTAATCAAACCTGTTCAGTATATTTATAATGTTTGATGAAACAACTAAACATTTTATAGGGGTTTTTTTTACGTTATTTCCTTGTTTTTCCAGTTTAATCACTCACAGTGCAGAATTGCAAAACTTCAACTGTACAAATATAGAACAAGACCAATCATTTGAAAGGTTTGAGACTTGTCATGTGAAATCAGGGAAATAGGCTTTATAAGGAACAAGCATGGTAAATTTTGGATTCCCTAGTAAAAATGTATTACTATTTTATATATATATATACATCTTTTATTTTAAGGATAGAAGTTATATATATATATATATATATAGTATATAGTATGTGAAATATAATGTATAATACATGGGTATATGCGATATAGATATATAGATATATATATATATATATATATATATATTATAATGTATGCACTATAAAAAGTCTTGTGTACCAGAAAATAGTATTACATTGACTTTGGCAGACGGAGTAGCAGTGCTGGAACGCAAAGAAACGCAGTTCTCTTGGCCCACCATCCTTACAGGTTAAATATAACTTTTCATTTTCTCCTTGATGATGTCATAGGTTTTTTTTTTAAGATCAGATTGCCATTTTACAGACCATGGGGTAGATCCAGAACTACGTTTGCCGTACGTTTATTCGCGTAGCGTATTTTCGTGTGCATATATTCTGTACGCTCCCCTAGGCACACCCCTTGAACGTATTTTGTCAAGATACGCTTTACAAACCCTACCTTAACTTTTGCCAACGTAACCGCAGTGATATGCACACATACGTATGGGCAACACGAATTTACGCAGCTAAGCACGCCCATACTGTACACTTTAAATACAAACCCCCGCCTACTTCACGTATTTTGTACTAACGTAAAATCGGCACGCCCACACGTAAGTATTTACGTGACACATACGTGAATGGCCCATACGTTCACAATTACGCTACACTTCTGAGCGTATTTTCTATGGTGCGCATGCGCAGTACTTACCAAAAGGCGATTTTACGTCTCCGCCACGCGTAAATTCGCTCACAAGCGTTGTTCTGGATCTGGGCCCATGTTTTTAACCCTGACTTAGAAGTGTGCTTGTGTGTGTTCAATCATGACATGAATGTCTTCTTCATGATACCTCTGACACTGAAGGGTTAAATAGGAGGCAGAGGTTTTATTTTGTTTTGCTTGTGGGAAATTCATTCCTCTCTGTATTCAGTCCTCTTTAATGTTGCAGCCAATAATGATAAGAGCTGAGTAATGGAGACCTAGTAGTGTCTATGCGCTGCATCAGACTTTTAGTTACAGAATGGCTGTTACATGGCAGGTTGCCAATTTTCAATTCATAAGAACTCCTTTCTTTTGCACTTACGCAACACCATTCACTGTAAGAGAGGTATTTTTAATGGTTCACATAAACCGTATATAGAGGGAACCTTCAAGGACCACTCATGATTGCTTGCTGTGTGCATAAACAAACTCTTTCTTTGCCAGGCAAAGACTTTTAGCTATTGATAGAAGATATATATAGTCTTTTCACATTTACCTTCTAGAACAAAATTCAGAGTAAGAGCTTGATGCTAATGGCCTTGAAATAGTCTTTAAACTTAGGCTTTGTAATAAGTGGTAACTGTGAAATGGACTCAGAGGTACTTATTGTACAGCTGGGTTTTTACTTGGGATTGTTTATATACATTATTTAAAATCACTCCTAAAAATTGGAAGAGGTCAGAATAGAAGAGAACATTTTTAAAGATTCCCTGCTGTGCTGCGCCATCCTGATAGGATTGGCAAAGTGTTATTCGGATCTCGTAAAAAGACAAGACTATCCGATTATCTGGAAGGTTCCTTTCTAGACCACTTTGTGTGAGAAATCGGTTTACTATGCATTCTACCCAAAAAATTCTGCCCATCAACTGTTTGGCCAAATATTTGTGTTTATACTGATCATGTGCAGGATTTCAGAAAAGCAGAGAGTGGATAAAATTAGTTTTTATGAAGCTTTAGTGGAAATATAGGAGATGTGTCTAGTGGAGAATTACATGAGTGGGTTGGGATTTGGAGATTAATAGATTACAAAATAGTTGGCTCCAAACACAAACATATTATTATTCCCAATGAATAATGTTAATTAAGAATGTAACAGCAACCTGAGAGATATGTCTTGTTTCATACCGCTCCTCCACTGAGGATGTGGACTTTCCAGATGGTTCATAGCCCCCTATGAGTATGTTTTAGGGTTTATAGGTTGTAGCATCGCTTTCACTCATCCCTTAACCTCCAAAGGGATTTAAAATAAATGAAAAATAAGGGGCAGCAAAGGCAGTTACAAATCTGGAACTCCCCTGTGTGCGAGCTGAAACCACCCCATTTGCATGCACAGGACTTCCAACACCAGGACTCTATTTTAAAATTCCTGCACCATCGTCACAAAAAATGAGGCCTCTACTGTAATCATGATTGTCTGCAAGGACTTAGCAATGTCATTAATGTGCCATTAACTGAGCTGGTTTTGATAAAAACAAACAAGAAAACGACAACTACAAAAGGTAACACAGCTTGGTGGTCTTGCTCAATCTTTATTTGCTGTAACCACCTTTATTCAGAATTTAATTTATCTTGTTTTCTTGTGTTCACAATATACTCCTTTCCCCAGAGAAAATGTTATAGTAATTCTGTAATTAAAAATTTGTGTACAGTGGTGCTGATGAATGTCTGGCAACTGAGACTTAACAACAGTGAGTATCCCCCAGAGTAGAGATGTGCCTTACATCTTTGCAAGGCAATCATCTTGTGCCTATCTAGACTATCTGAAATGCAGAGGATAGGTACTTGTGCCTTGGAAGTGCAATCTCGTATGCCATAATGAGAATTGCCAAATAGCTTCCCTAATCGAGTAGAAGGAAATTATTTGATGAGACTCCAAGTAGTCCTGCTGCAGGCAGTACTTGACTCGCCGAAGAATGTACTTTACGCAACAACTAAGTTAAACTTGAAGCAGATTACTATGTACAATTTAGATGGAATTAAATTTTAACCTCTTATAAATGCATTGTCCATCACAAAAATTACTCAAGTGGTTTTTCATGAATTATTTGCCTTGGCGCGGAGAGAAGAAGGAATATTTCTCCTAAACCTTCCTTAACTTGATATTGTAATGAATCCAGATTATGATAGATCATGTTATCTTATTAAAAGATTTGTGCTGCAAAAGTTTTCAGCAATCAGAAATCAATAAAGCCAACTCAACATTTGTCGTTTTCTTATGTGTCTCTATATACCAAACCAAGTGTAACTATGCAGTCTATTCTCACACCACTCTTTCTGGCAGAGCAAACTGTGAATGTCTGTATGTTATATAATGAAAAAGTTGGAAAATCTTACAGTGATTATGATGTAATTAGCTGTAATTTGTCAGTAAATGTGTATAGCAGGGGAAGGGCATTACATCCTCCACCCGCTTGCATGAATCCAATGAGTTACACCCTTCATTTGTGAAATAACACCCAAGTCTGTCTTCCTTTAAAGACCATGGGCCAGATTCACTTAGCTGCGGGTTTGGAATAGTGGAGATGTTGCCCATAGCAACCAATCAGATTCTAGCTCTCACTTTCCTATTACATACTAGAGAATGTCAGTTAGAATCTGGTTGCTATGGGCAACATCTCTACTTTTCCAAACCCGCAGTTTAGTAAATCTGGCCCCATGTATTGTTTTTCTCATTAGTCAAATTTAGGGATGATGCATATACTGATGGGGCCTTTGTTTGTATTTTATACTGTACAATTTACTTGTAACTATTGCTAGTGTACTATTCTATAGTTCTTGTCCTTTTATATTATACGGTTCTTGCCACCACCAGAATAATATAAAAATGGGATATTAATGCAATGCTTTTTTTTTTCACAAATTGCTCACCTGTGGCATTTGTGGTCTCAGGAAATTGGTGGTAGCACATTAATTGGTGGTAGACATTAATTTGACATTAATTTGATTCCTGCACAAGCCTTTATTTGTGGGGAGGTTGGATGATCTCCTTGTTTGACTAAAATGAACCCTAGGGCCAGATTTACATAGCTGTGGGTTTTAAAAAGTGGAGACATTGCCCATAGCAACCAATTAGATTCTAGCTCTCACTTTCCTATTACATACTAGAGAATGTAAACTAGAATCTGATTGGTTGCTATGGGCAGCCTCTCCACTTTTCCAAACCTGCAGCTTAGTAAATTTGGCCCCTAGTCTCTGTGTGTTAAGAAATTTGGACCGTGAGCTACATTGTAGCAAGGATTGATGTGAATGGTTGCCGAAGACTTGTAAAGCACTACGTAACATGTAAAAGCCGCTAATAAATATATAAATAAATACTTGTTCTAGGAATAACTAGGGTATGTGCAGCATAGTGCCTATTGTTATTTCTGGACATTATGCATGCCTTTCTTTACACAAGGTCTGACAGATGCTTTGCTCTATAGTACAACAGTCTTTAGCAACCACTTAGCAAATAGCTTTTCAGTGTTTTTGTGCATGTTAGGTATTTAGAATAAATGTCGGCTTGCCAGATTGTTAAGGCTGAAAACAATTTGGTGATTTGATTTGGTATTCAATCAGTTTACATTAATTTCATTGTATTGAATTTTAATCCCTGAAGGTGCTGAATATCTAGTCCAACTATGTACATAAACATATACAGTTATATATCTGGGTGCTTTATAGGGGCAGCACAGTGATTAGCATTTCTGTCTTATAGAACCAGGGTTTGTTTCAAAGTAGGGAGCCATAGATGTAGCCACTATATGCTGTTCCTGTATTTGGGTTTGCTACTGTGCCTACAGCTTCCTCTCTCATAACTCATACCGGTAGATAGATTGGCCTCTGATAAGAATAATCATAGTGTTTGTGTTTATTACTGAGGTCGGAAATGTGGATTCCAAATATTTTTTTTGTAGTGTATATACATTTTTGATATAATAATTAAAAAATTCCAATGACACAATTAATACGGCCAATTGATAACGTTTTGAATGATAATATTTTATTTATTGTTATTTGTAACTTGTTATTTTTTATTTTATTTTAGGGAAAGGTTCACCTGGAGCTCAGGTTGAGTGAAGTCATTACAGATACGGGTGTCATTTGTCATAAGCTTGCTGCAAGGTAAGGATGTGCTTATATCGCATGTACATAAAGAAGGGGAAGCTTATTAAACATTATACTGCATCAGTATAATGCAGTTTAAAAACCATTAACAATGCATTTTTTTCTGTTTTGTAGCTGTTTAGGGATCTATTCTATCCATGTGTAATAGTATCATGGTACCCAATATTTATATATAGCTTTTGAAAAGTGGGATCTAACTTAGGGTTAGTTACTACAGCCATAGTCTGTCAGTCTGTGCCTCTTTCGTGTTCTAATCGAAGATCTTTTTCACAAGCCACTAATATTGAGCATTTCCATTTAGCTGTTTTTGAGAGACTGTTGAACTGAAAGCTAGATTGGACAATACTAACATGCAAACCTCAACACCTGGTACTTTCCATTCCCTATTGGGGTATTGTGGCTGTACCACTTTTCCATTTTGGCATGTAAACCTCTGTCGCCTGTCCACACTTCCTCTAGTGCATAGAACATAGCATTTTTTTCTAGTGAGATGCAGTATGATTCTAGCTTTTTTTTTTTTCCTAGTGCTTCTCTTCCATTTTTTTTTTTTAAATATTCTAAATCATTTTTTCTGAATATTGAGTTCACACTTCTTTTAACTATTTGATAATATTCACGATACTTGAAGTATCCCATAGAGCCTGTGAAACAAAAAAAACACCTTTTAAAAAGGCAAACATGCTTAAAGGCAAAACCTAGAAAGGGAATTTTGGAAAATACAGTCTGATCTGAGGGCATCTTGCTTTGTAAATTGGCATAGGGAAGGGTGGATAAGAGGACTGTACCGCATAAATATTAATCTTTATAGCATGCAATATTAGAAACTTCATTTGAGAAAATAAAGAATCTCAGTGCCTACTATGACAAATGAAAATGAATGTTTTTACTTATTAAAATTAACTGAGTGATTGAAAGTGTTTTCTGTTTTGACACTGATTTATGTGTGTGTTTTGTTTAAAGATGCAATAAATTTTGCGCAGTCCACATATATCTAACAAACAAAATAGTTTATGCTTCACATAATTAAACTCTGTTTCACCTTATAATACATCCATATGTAGCATAGTTACATAGTGCCCTTGCAGAGACACAAGTCTCCAGGATTTTAGAGACTTGACAAAGCTTGTATTATTTGTTTCTGTATTAAAACTAACCACAACAATATTTTTGTGTATTTTTTTATTTTTTCATTTATATGGATCCTTTAAAAACCCCAGGCTAAACATTAGTTTGCTTTAGGAATAAAGCTGGCTACACACTGGGAATGTTTCTAGCAATACAACATTTTCAAAAGACAGCACTCATGATATGAAGCTCTGACCTGCATCACGATGCACCCTTACACACTTCTCTCTGTGAAATATTTTTCAAAGTGTTCCAATAACCCTCTACTGCAGGCATGCCAAACAATCAAAGTCTAAGATTGTGAGGGCCGCAAGAAAAATAAAAAGTCTCATCCAGCCTCCCAGTATTCTTCATTCATGTGTCTCCAGCCACTGCAGTATTCCCCATCATATTTCTCCAGCCTCCCCAGTATTCCCTATTCATGTCTCACCAGCCTCCCCAGTATTCCCTATTCATGTCTCACCAGCCTCCCCAGTATTTCCCTTCATGTGTCTCAGCCTCCCCAGTATTCCCCATTCATGTGTCTCCAGCCTCCCCAGTATTCCCCATTCATGTGTCTCCAGCTCCCAGTAATTCCCAATACATATGTCTTGAACCTCCCCTGTATTTACTTAGCTTTGATATCTTCCGTCTGTTGCTATTCTACACGGTGCGCACCTTATGTCACATCGGCATCATATGCATAAAGCAATATGGTTCCTGTTATCAGCTGCTGCAGCAGTTAGACAGGACAGCTGTGTAACTGGCGCGGTGGCTTATAGCAGGAACCCCTTTTCAGTTGCAACCGCTGGCAGCATCGTACAGGTCCTGCATTTAACCCAGTGGTCCACTACATAGTCTACATAGTAATATGGGGCCACAAAAATAAGTGTTTAGGCTGCATGTTATCCTCTACTGCAATGATATGCATGTCCACAAAGGCGGCCAAAGCAATAAAATAAAGGGGAATCATTGCACTGAAGATAGTGTCAGTACACATTGATTTCTTCTGACATTGATCTATCATTGTTTGCAAAAATTAGGAGCTTCAAAAAAATGATACAATGCTGTTTCACACAATTCCACAGCAACATTGGACAGTACATACTTGAAAGATGTTGGAGCTAATTGATGGCTATTATGTGACCTACACAATAATTGTCAGGAAAAACTCTATATTTTACATAACCAGCATTAATGTCCATTTTATCTTATATGGGATATCATTTGGGAACATTTATAAAAAATAAAAATCAGATGTAACACAACCAAAATGCTTGTATGCATCATTCGTCTGGCTGCTGTAGTCAATACCACAGCTGGAGGTAGGCTAAAAAATGGTTAGTTTGTTCCATGATAATGTGTTCCTACTGGACTGTACAGTCTAACTGCCTTAAGCTACTGAGCAGCAATTGCTTTTTCTAGTGCTATGTATTACAGAAGCTGGAGAAAAACGGTTTCTGCTGGGAGCTTCCGGGTTTTATACAAAGGAGAAAGTTTAATCGGTAACCAGGCGCGGATCTTATTTACTTCATCCACAGTACTATGCTTATAAACCTGCAACTGCTGAGCTTTTTGTCAGGTTTTGTTTTTTTGAATACCAGTTAAAGTCATGGTTTTATAATTGGTATCTCTTAAACAACTCCTAATTTTCTTTTCCCTGTATGCCAAGGGGATGTGCGTGGCTGCTGAGAATGGCCCTTTTTTTTCCCCGAAAGGGACATTTTCTGCCTTTCCGAGGAGAAGCAATTGATCTATGTTGAGGATTTATGTATCCCCAACCCTTATCCTAATCCTTAACTTAACCCTTCCCTTCCATTACCCTAACCTTACCCTTCCTCTAACCTAACCCTAAGTCTCCCCCCCCCCCCCCCCCCCCCCCCCCCCCCCCCCCCCCCCCCCCCCCCCCCCCCCCCCCCCCCCCCCCCCCCACCCCCCCCCCCCTCCAATCCCATCTCCGCAGCCTGACTCTAAGACTTTCATCCCCGCAGCTTAACCTTAGACTCCCCTCCCCGCAGCTTAACCCTAGGACTCCCTTCCCTGCAGCCTAACCCTAAGACTCCCTTCCCCGCAGCTTAACCCTAGGACTCCCTTCCCTGCAGCCTACCCCTAAGACTCCCTTCCCCGCAGCCTGACCATAAGTCTCCCCTCCCCGCAGCCTGACCATAAGATTTCTCATATAGTACCCTATAATAATCACCTCTTTGGCGGGTCTGTGGCGGAGTGTTACAAATTAATGAATGGGTAAGTATGCAAAAAATAAATTTGGCATACTTACCCATTAGTTTAAGTTTCTAATACCATTTTCAAAATAGAGACAGCCAAAAATAAGCTTTCATCTGTCTATTTCTAAAATGGAACATTCGAACCAACGAATGTATCCCAATACAGAGATACAATGATACAGGTAGAAAGTAGTAGTAGAAGGTAGGCACAGTTAAGTGTATAAATGTGAAATATTTGAGAAGTTGCTAAATGTACAGTAAATCATCTTAACCCAAAAATTTTTGCCCATTTACTAAATAATATGCACAGTTGTTTAGTGTTTGTATGCTGAGATCCAGTTCCTATACGATCAGATTACATCTTTGTTTTGTTTAAAAAATGTAAAATCATAATATAATTTTTTTGTTATTGTCAATAAAGTTGTTAATGTGTTGATAAGTTGGCGTTTGTTAAACTTGTGACTAATTCTGGTTCGATCACTGTTATTGTTGTGAGACATTTTTAGTAGCTGTATAGGCTTAATATTGCGTTTGTCCACGCTGCCAGAAATAGAAATATTTGCTCTGTCCTGGTAGATACAAAATGTCATCAATGTGCTTTCTGTACTTACATCCTGTGCTGTTCAGACGTTTTTCTTGTTACCCAGGCCAAATCTTTACAACGTCTTAAAATGTTGATTAATTATGTTGTAGTCATTACAGTTATAGTTGGTTTAAACATTCAGAATGTCCTGTGTCATTAATTAGTAAATAGATGCATTTGGTGCATAGGCCATTGTAATTAATACAGGAGTCATTAGTTTAAAAGCACTTGTAAACATTGTCGGCTGCTTCACATGTTTTCTGGTCAGTATAATTCCCTGAATCAGACCTAGTAAGTATTCATGTCATACCAGTGAATACATTTAGAGAGTCCTGTTACTGGACAATGGGTTCTTTTATCATCTTTAATGGTGACAATGTTGAAAACATCTTTTTATTAATGACAAATCTCAAAGCAAGACATTGGTTTTATTGTTGATTCTGTGCCCAATACACATTATAAAAGGACTACAATCCAACCTTGTTTTATTTAAATTTTTTTATTGCAATTTGCAAATCCTCCATTAGTTTGTGTCTCCAGAGCTCATTGGATAGATGTGATCTTGCTGAATATTGAATGCTGTATTATTTCTTAGATATTGACAGCATGTGACTGTTTTGTGAACAGCTGCATGTGGATTGAATATGCGCTAATACATGGGTTTTCAGTTACCAGTTCCACTCTTTTTGTTCTTTTATTGCATTCATTTTTTTTTTTGTACCAACTTCAGCTTTTGAAGGCTGATGAGTCATATGCCTATTGCCAGGCTGATGTAAGGTACCTGCTGCTTTCTGTTCTGTTGATTCTGTTAGAAATTCTTCCAGCAAGTTCATATCAAACTCCTACAAAGCCACTAATTTTTCCCCGAGGAGCTTTAATAACTGCTTCAGCCTAACAGGTTTGACACTAAAAGTCACTTGGTTAGATGTGACTTGGTGTGAAGTGATATGAATCATCTGTTATGACTGCTTTCTACCCGTTATATACTGCCTTACAAAGTGCTGTATCGTACCTGAAGACATTAGCAAAAAATAGTAGCATGTTAATAGTGGTTTTAAATGGTGTACTAAACATCCATCAGTCCACTTACTAAG
The DNA here is from genome assembly GCA_011038615.1 of Limnodynastes dumerilii. Taxonomy (NCBI): domain Eukaryota; kingdom Metazoa; phylum Chordata; class Amphibia; order Anura; family Limnodynastidae; genus Limnodynastes; species Limnodynastes dumerilii. The sequence goes on from WWET01003390.1 coordinate 132,612, forward strand.
GTGTGAGATATCTGTTTATTGCTTTCTGTCTTGCTATTGTGACTTCTTTATAGCACAACACGAAATATGTTTACAAAATAAATGAAAGTGGCATTTCAGAGTGTTCCTGCAGATGACTCATTGACATTAATAGACCTGGAACCATTTTATAAATCTTTTATATCTGGACATTTATGGTTTCAGCTGACATATTTATTCATGTATTACTAATCTGTTGAATGATGTATATTTTTGGATCTACTTTGCCATTAAGTAATATTTCATTACCAATTTCTGGTCTTATTAAGCTTCTGTTGATCCGCATAGTAGGAAATGGAACACTTTGAGTATAGTAGCTTAATTTAACTGCCTAGAAGGCCTGTTTAGAGTAGACAACTGTTTTGTTGTTATTCCAGTGTTCTCTCCCAACTGCTTGCTTTACATTAGCTATGATTTAGAAGTCAGTCAGCCCCAGAAGCTTGTACCCAATGAATGGACACATAGGTAAAGGACATATATTATATGAGTGTAAGCTTCCGGGTCTTCTGTGAGAAAGTGGACAGATTTCAGTAACTCCACTTGTGGCAAAACATATTCCTAGACTACTGCGTGCCCAGCCGTTTCGTAATTCAACTTCTTCTTGTCTGCAAAATTTGTAAAAAGAAAAAGTAAATCCATGCTATATTAAGGTGTTCATAAAAATTTATCTTAAATCCAATGTAGTGCAGAATGAACAAAAAACATTCTTTTACAGTATTTGCACTACAAATGTTCAGCATTAAGGAAGCACATTATAAAAAAAGTGCTTTGGTCACAAGATGATGGCATCTCTATCTGGTCACAGAGCCTTTGTTCATCCTGAATTTCTATATTTGTCAGCTTTCTGCATAATGGGAATTTCACTGAGGCTCTTTCCCACTGTTAATTCACAAAACAAATCTTCCCTGTGATATGTTTTGAATGAATTCCATTCAGAATGTTTTGTTTTTTTCTATATGATGTGATTTTTTATTTTCTAACACATTCATATTATTTTACTTTAAATAGCTCATTTCAGGGTCCCATACATTCATTTTTGAACAACCGTGAATGCTATTTGCTCACTGTTTATCATCCTTCACTTGGAAGCCCTAACAGACAAGACATAAGCATTTGAAACAATATTCTTGACATGATTCATTTTGGGTTTGAGAACCATATCAGGCTTAACCAGTTGTGCAGTCAGCTTCTTTATAATCCGGATGCTACAGAGCTGGCTTCCTTATGAGCTTTGACAGTGAACTGCATGTCACCCCTCGTATAGTAGCAAGTTTGTTTTTAAATGTGTTGTCTCCTCTCAAGTAAAGAGGAGCTAATAAACAGTCATAATTACCACATTTTTCACATTAATTGGTAAGAAATTCAGCATCTTTAAATAACTGAACAATTTTTTATTAAACTAGAGTCAATATATATGAGGACAAAACATAAATTAGTCAAATGTACTGTGCCAGGCAAAAAATTACACTTTGATGGTTTTCTCTTTAATGCAGCTTGGTCCAGACTACATGTATTGATGTTGCTGGGTACTGTTATACAGGGATTCAGCTGACTTCTTTGCTCAATAACCATACACCAAAGTTACTGTGTCTTACTGTGCTAATATCTAGGCAACAGAAAAAGGGATGTTTTATAAAAGTAATGTATAATCAAAATATGTATATTTTTATAGCTAAATAAATAGGTGTGTTCTTTTATAGTTACATTTACACTCCAGATCAACTTATCAGTTTATTTTGCTAACACTCCTAAATGAACCTTATTATTCATATCCTAAATGTTAAGATTTTTGTTTTCCTGGACCATAAAAATGTATTCTAATTTTATTCTAACTTTTCATTTAAATAATTTGCTTAGGGAATGACTGTTCTGTACATGGTAATGTCTAGAAGTCCCATGTAATGTCTCTAAACTTTGTGTTTACTTTTCACAGAGTGTTAGAATGCCGTGGTTTACCGATTGTCAATGGTCAATGCGATCCTTATGCCACTGTAACATTATTGGGGCCAACAAGGTTAGTTTTAAAGTTTCTATTTGTGAATGTTGGATTTTTTTTTACTATGTTTAGTTGACTTTTAGCTACTCTTATATGGGGGTGGTTCGCCGATACAGTGTGACGCTTTTTGACACATCCTGTTCTGGCAATGCAATGGTGACAATTCACTCCGGCGGCAGCGTATAAGATTTTTCCCTAATCCTCACCTTAACGTTACATGTCCTGCAGGGTAACCCTAACCTTCCATGTCCCACAGCGGGGATAATCTACTAGCAACGGAAACAAAGGAAAGGAAATGCCCCAGCAACACTGCCATCAACAGACTATACCAGTGGTGGTTAACCTGTGACACTCCAGGTGTTGTGAAACTACGAGTCCCAGCATGCCTTGACTGCAAAAGCATAGCGGATACCTGACAAAGCATGATGGGAAGTGTAGTTTCACAATACCTGGAGTGTCACAGGTTAGACAGACTATACGTGGTTAACCTGTGACACTCCAGGTGTTGTGAAACTACGAGTCCCAGCATGCCTTGACTGCAAAAGCATAGCGGATACCTTACCTGGCATGATGGAAAGTGTAGTTTCACAACACCTGGAGTGTCACAGGTTAGCCATCACTGGACTATGGAGATCCCTTCCCCCGCTGTGACAAATTCGTGCCAGGCAAACCATTTAATAATGGGAGATGATGTAGAGTAGAGTGTACCCTCCATCTTCATCATGAAATTAAAAAGTGGAGTTTAGAGATTATTTTGCTTAGAGAGGGAGGGTGAGGATTTTTTTGAGCTATAGCAACCCTAGCTGCAATATAAATGTGTCCCAAGACAAATCTGGCATGATTAGGGACTGGCGAGGGAAAAAAGTTAAATAAAGCCATCTCTGGAATGGGGGACAATTCTAACTTAAGAACTTTGTTAGCCGGACCTGAAAACTGAAAGCCAAACTTGGCGTACAAAGGGACATTTCTAGAATATATGAAAGATATCACCAGTTTCACTACAACCTCGCCAGCAAAATTTCTATTTGGATGGCCACCAGATTCTGTGAAGCTTAGCAGGTGTGAGATACATTCTGTTGAGTAGCTTTATCTGCATT